>LTAE01001229.1:0-55757 GCA_001647135.1 Pontederia paniculata | reverse complement strand
TCATTTGCCATATTGAGACAATTGATAGAGAAGGACACTAGTTCATTGCATGTGAGTGGGAGATTGATGGATTAAACACCTACAATGAAGTGTTGATGAGCTTTTGGACTTCAGGTCCATTCAATCCCATGAAGGGACATGTGACTCATCCTCTCCTATTCCCACTTACATGGTGACTACTCCTCTCCTTTTCCACTTACATGGTGACTACTCCTCTCCTTTTCCACTTGCATGTTGTACTATAAAAGGAGTAGTAGGAGAAGCCATTGGTGTGTGCTCAAAAAGGAGAATTAAGCTCTACTTTGTCCAAAGGCATTTTGAGTTGTGGCTTTGAGTTCTAAGTCCACGTGACTTAGTTTCCGACGACGAGGATAGGTCGACGTGCTGCTGGTGTTCGTGGAAGAATTACTTTCGGCTCCGACGACCTTCGTTTCCGGTGCAAGAGATATTCCGTAAAACCTCTATTTTAGTCGAATTATATTTGTTATAATTCCTACATGTGCTTTCTTAGTCAATTGTGTGTTTTTTTTCCATTCTTCATCATGCAATGTTGAAGGTTTAAGGTGGTCTTTCTTTATAATCTAAAGGAGTCCATCAAGTTATTTTATTTGTTTATTTTAATATGTAGACAATTTAAATTGTCTATGTTAATCTAGATTGTCTATAGAATTGTGTTTTTTTATAGTGTGATAATCTTATTTATATTTACTTTTTATATTCGTCATTTTAATTTTTTTATAAATAAAATGTAATATAATAAAACACATCGTAGAATAATATACTATAGTAATAAATTAATATTAATAATTAACATTATTTATATAGTACTAGAATATATTAAAATACTATCGTATTATGAACAATAGTATATCACTAATTAATAATTATAGTATAATTAATTAAAATAAATGTGTTTATGAATTATAGTTACTCAATATTAATTATTAATATTTTGTTATTATCTTTTTAAAAATATTAATTACCAAATACGTAATTTTAAAATTTATGATCTAAGTTTATATGTTTCAGTTTAATAATATAAACTTTTTGTATTTTGGCAAGATAAAATGCATATTATCTAATAATTCATTTTTATAAGTAAAGATAACAACATGAATTGCTAATTAAATTGCTTATGTATGGGAAATATGATAATGCACAAATTTGACAAATAATCATCGTCAATTCTTGTATAGACGATGTAGATTGATCAACTCATTGTAGTGTTTGATTCTGTACGTAATGAAAATATTTCAATCTATCTCATCATTACCACTCATTAAAATCTATCTTGAATATGAAGTAAAACTTGATGCTGGACTCTGCAAGAGGGATCACAAAACTTGATGATTCTACAGCTTCCACATAAAATCTATCTACCGAGCTGGTGCCAAGTTTCTGAGGACCTTCACGGTGCATGGTCTGACAATTCATGCCTCTGAATTCTTTCATTCATGGATATCTGACGTCTCTGACCACTTTCTCTGCTTCTGAATCTTGAAGTCCTTCTCATGATTGGGATGCCTTTGCTTGTTCTCCTTCTCATGATTCTGTGTTTTGCTTTTTTTGCTTCATGCTCAACTTGTGCATCCTATTTGTAACTATTTTGTAGGAACGCCTGAAGATACAATATAAACGACAGTCTAAGTGGGAGCCTCAAATGTGATCATGTTTTTTTTTTCGATGAAGGGTAGAATTCTACCAATGTCCCATAATTATTAGTACTTGACTAATTTGGTATTCGAACGAAAATGTCGAAAATAAATTCTAGTTAATTTATGATTCTGAGACTCTAACTCGGGTTACTAACTCTCGGTCCTTCAATTTAGAACACAGACCCGCTAACCATAGGTGCTAACCAACTTAGTTGTGATCACGTGTTGTTTGACATTCAATTGACCAGCTTTGTGTAATTTTTTTATATATATTTTTTAGTCGGCTACTTTAAAACTGAAACTTGATTTGGTATTATTTATTAAAAATTAACTTTTTTTTTATAAAGATGTTTTTTTTCTAACTATTTAAGTTAATTTGTAAACCATCAAATTTCATGAGTGGACCCTCCTATATTATGTTTGGGGTAAAGTGGTATATTTTAAATCTTTGAAAAATAAGTAGCTAATCGTAAAATTTTGGGGCTTTGAAAAATTTATGATGGAAGTATCTTCTAAGAGTTGTAGTTATATCTTTCCTAAAAACTGATTTCAATAACAATAATAATTTTCTTCCATATCAACTATCATCAAATGCAATTATAATATGATTATAACTTTGGCACTATCACATTATAGTTAATGAGAGTGTTAAGTTTATTACTTTTCAAATTTTCATATTAAATGACAAAGTCAACTTATAAATGATTTTATATTGAAAAAAGAAATATTACAACCTTTTCTTATAAATAAATGATTTTATTATCTTAGAGACCAACGGATTTTGATATGCTATGTGAACATGGATGAAGTGGATTTTTAGGATATCAACTAGAACTTTGGAATACGAAACTAAAAAAAATTAAATATGAAACTTAGAAGAATCCATGACTTGGACGGTGATGAACATTTGAGCGGGAATGAAAAACAGCAACTAGAATTCTTCAACCTTCTCTTCTATTTCAAGATGAGGAATACAAAAGAAGATGACATTCTTTCTTAATCTTCAAAAGATTTCATTCAAATGAGATGTGTTTTGAGAACCATAACTCGCTATTTGTAGTAATCATATGCAATGTGAATTCTATTCATCACATAAGACATTGCACTCTTTAATTTCTAAACATGATAATAAACTCATATTATACTTATTTTAATATCCACACAAAAAATTTGACTAATTTTTATTTGGCCTTAATTTATTTGACAACTCTAATTGTATAATTATTGGCATATATTCAAAGTTGGATTTATGATGTTATATGTGTAACTTTATAATTATATTATATTCTTTATGAATGAGATATAGATAATCATATCTAAAATAATCATGAATGAAACTCATAAAATATTGTTGCTCATTTTATGTAACCAGAAAGAGTGGATCACAAATATTTGTACTTATGTTTCAAAAGATTGATAGTCTTATTGGCACATAATCCCTTTTATATTAGTTTCTCACCCCTTAATACAATCAACACAAATATTGAAACTCAAAAAATTCAAAGGATTGAGAATTTCATTTGACACAAATATTTCTATTCTCCTTTTGAAGATGTAATCCAATTTCTTATACTATAATATAGACGCATTCTCATTAGTTAATTTTTTTCTTAGTACCCCTGAGAATAGTATACATAGTTTCCAATATGAAGCAATGGAATCAATTAAATAAATATTATGTAATAACATAAAGACCAGGACCAACTAATGTTGAATAATGAAATATATTAAATTTCCCATTTTCGGATAAATAGGAATAACCAAATTTGTCCAATGTAAAACTAGAAATTAAATTTCGTTTAAATGATGATATAACAACATATGTTTCAAACTTAAGCAATAATCGAAAATTTTGAATCACTTCGACCTCAAATTTCTTGCCACGCCGATGTAGATGTATCTTTCACCATTTGTCTTTTGGTAACTCAAGCAATCTCGCATAGGCACACTAGTACGAGTTGTTGCACCAGAATCTATACACAATGTTGTCTTGGTGCTAAAGTTAAATTAACCTCAAAATAAATTAAATTAAGAAGCATACCTTTATTGACATACCAAACATGGTAGTTGGTACATTGCTTCATTTGATTACCTACTGCATCAGAAAAAAAAGCATACATCCTTATTTTGCTCCTTATATTGCTTGTTTTGTGATGTTGCACATGTAGCTTTCTTCTAAACTTTTCTTTAGATTTCTTTTCTTGTCCTTGGGAGTGGTAACCAAATGAGTACTTTCTATCTTCTCCTTCAGTCTTTCGTCTTTCTAAACACAATGAGAGATGAGCTCGTTCAAGATCTAGGAGTCCTTTTGATAGTTATAGCTCACTTTAAATTGACCAATAGTAATGGAAGAGATAACGAAATCAGATGTGCTAGCAAGTTTTCAAATAATTCCAATTTGAGTGCTTTCAATTTTGAATCAATATGGGATATCTCCATAATGTACTCAATATTTCACTTTCCTTGTATTTCACTAAGATCATGCTTGCCAAGAGTGTACATGCTTTTACATTCTTAGTAAACCTATTTATAGATCTGAGGTGGGTTGGTTGTACTGTGCTATACTAAACAGATTCATGAACTGGTCTTAAAAAATTGCTGCTAAGGAAGAATCAATACTTCATAATTTCTTGATCATTTTCAACTGAAAGCTGGGTTCCTCAAGAGAAAGATACACTAAAGGGAAACAATGTGAAACAGATAACCCTTGTCATTGACCATCACCAGTTTTATGTCAACATCTATATCCTGCAGTCTGTAATATTGTGTTACAACACAATCCTCTACAAGTGAATGTTTAGTGAAGTTTTTTTTCTGAGTGATGATTATACTAAGATCGCTTGCACAGAGGCAATTAATTACTTGAAAAAGCTCTCAGGTTTGGCCAAAGCTCCAGCTCAAATTTAAATTGACTCTCAGGAGATGAACTTCTTAGGAATCTGCTGCTAAGTTGCAACTAGCTGAAAAAGATACATTTACAGAGCATATTAGCGCTAATACAACAATTTCCAATCTTAGAAGTTGAAAGTTACTAAGTTCTAAGAACATGCATTATTTAGTTTCAGATAATTAGCCTCTAAAAAATCAGAGAGCAATTAAGAAACATAAAGAATAGAGGTGCATAATAGGACAGAAATACGTATACTAAATAAAGTGGAACGTAAGTTACAATCAGTAGAACATTTTTAACATTTAGATATTCTAGCAGTTCTTGACTTGTGCATGTCCAGATCTAGCCATATTAGACTTGCAAAGTTCTGCCAATAATCTCTCTAAAAAATACTGCCAATAGCAATTATCAAAAAGAAGAGATAAAACCCATTGAGGCAAACTATTTACAAGAAGAAACACCATGAGTCAACAACAGCAAAGCACAACACCTTGAAAAATGGACAGCATATACATGGTTCATGTAGCTTTCCATTATTTAATTATGACCAAGCACTATCAGGGTAGTAGTATTCTTGAAATTTGGGAAGAGATGACATGAAACATGAATTAGAAAAAAATCAGAAAAGGAATAATAACCCAAACATGGCCACACTCCTACAGTTTCCAAGTGATCTCGGTATACAAGTTACAAGGTTCCAGTAAATATTGCAGCTACAACTGTAAAACATAAAAATTGCTTTGTTAGACATATATCCTTCATTTTTTGAGGTTGTTAGACATATATCCTAAATTTGAGCAGTACCCCATCCATAGCTGGTACTAATTAGAACAAAAACATAGAAACATGAACTAGAAAAAAATCAGAAAAGGAATAATAACCCAAACATAGCCACACTCCTACAGTTTCCAAGTGATCTCGGTATACAAGTTACAAGGTTCCAGTAAATATTGCAGCTACAACTGTAAAACATAAAAATTGCTTTGTTAGACATATATCCTTCATTTTTTGAGGATGTTAGACATATATCCTAAATTTGAGCAGTACCCCATCCATAGCTGGTACTAATTAGAAAAAAAACATAGAAACTTATCTTCAGTATGCTGTCCATTGTTAAATTAAGTAACCTTGCCGAATTTCTGTTACCTGCAAAAACACGGCTGGCCAAGATTCACTTCGTTATAATGCACCCAACTTGCAGACTGAGATGGAAGCAGCCTAGTTGACTGAGGAAGACAGACACCATCAACAAGATAGTGAGGCAGAAAGACATGCCCAGATTCATTTTCAGAAGAAACATTGATTCATACTAAGAGGCTTCATACTGACTTATTTCATGCTTAACTTCCATCATCTTTAGGCTCGTATGGCTTAGAAACTTTGCCTGATACAAAGATGAAGAGAAAACTAATTCCTTAAAGCTCTACAAAAAAAAAAGACTAGTTTCTAGCACAAACTGGGTGCACAGTAATAATGTAGATTATTTTCAGAGGGAACAATGTAGAAAAATTGTTTGGTGATAATAAATGTATGCGTATTTCCATCATCATATTCACTGTTTTCAGTTTCAAGCCTTTTCTTCTCACCTCGTCTAGAAAATTCAACTTCACAGATGTAAGTTCAAATTTACACTTAGCAAGGTAAGGATAAAAATCAAAACTGCAGGCACTGGATCATTTGGTGAAAATACAAAATAATATGTTTTTTTCCTCGTTAATACTGCATCTTCAACATGATGATTGACTATAAATTGAGTTAATCATCAAAACTCAGTTATCTTAGAATTTCTGACCTTATCATGGCCGAATGGCAAAACATCGCTTGAAAGCCTGGACATGTTCAAGCCTCCTACTTTGGGCATCTGTTCTACAATCTAATGCTCTTAACCTCCCATAGAGATTTTTATGTAGCTTGATAAATTCCCTTCTGTACCATTTGGTGAAAATAAAAAATAATATGTTTTTTTCCATTGTTCATACTGCCTCTTCAACATGATGATTGACCATAAATTGAGTTAATCATCAAAACTCAGTTATCTTAGAATTTCTGACCTTATCATAGCCGAATGCCAAAACATCGCTTGAAAGCCTGGACATGTTCAAGCCTCCTACTTTGGGCATCTGTTCTACAATCTGATGTTCTTAACCTCCTATAGAGATTTTTATGTAGCTTGATAAATTCCCTTTTGTACCTCCACTTGTCAATATGCATGTTGTGCTTTAACATGTAATTTACAATCTCCATTACTCTTTCAAAATACCCGCCTCTTAGAAAATTCCAAAGCAAACAGTCGAGAAAGTCTCTATCTGGTGTGAGAATTTCATCTTCAATAAGCTTCTTAATTTCTCCCCAAAGTATTGTAATTTCACGAAACATTTCTAAAGATGAGTAACCATTGATAAGATAACTGAAGGTCAAACTAGTTGGTTGGATATTCCTTTGCCTCATCCGTTTTAATGTGGTTAAAGCATCTTCCATCATCTTGGCCCTGCAAAAGAAGAGAATTGTAGCATTGAACTCATAAAGCAAGTGACTTCCAAATCTATATTCCTTGGTTTCCTTGTATAAAAACTGAAGAATGTTTGACTTTTCTACTGAAGATGTAATCATGTCATTAGACGCACAGCAACCAGCATCTTTGATAATAAGTTTGCACTTGTCAAACTCATCAGAAACATTGACTACGAAACCAGCTTTTCTTATCTGCTTTAGTAGCACGTTCGACTCCTCAATCATGTTCGCCTTGCAGTATGCTTTCAAGAGTGATGTGTACACATCAACTCCAACAGATATATTACCTGCTTTTAGGTCGTCCAAAATGTCATGAGTGATGTCTAACCAACCCAACATAATGGAAGCATGAATTACTTCTGAACATATATCTGTTCCTTCAGAACCCAACACCTGATGAATATTAATTAAGAAGCTCGATAGCTGGTTAATCTTTCCATCTTTGACACAACCATTTACAAGTTTTGCAATAGCTTTCTTGCTAGGAACAAATTTCCCAACTGTAGAAAGAATGAGTCCTGACGAACACTGCAGATCCAAAATGAAGTCATTCTCAAAGTGCAATGGGTCAACCATAATTTTACATCCCATCTTTAGATTGCTTGATCCAATTTGGAGAAAGCATTGGTTCTGAGGCCAATTTGAAGATAACTCATCAGAGGCTTGACATTGTTCCATACGTTGATAGAGTTCCAACATAAGCTCTGCAGCAGCATTGAGATCATTGTGCATAAAATACAAGCTAAGCAAACTGTCATAGAACAGTTTATAGTGAGAATGCAAAGTCACCGACAAATAATTATCAATGTGTGATTTCAACTTTTTCAAGTCAGCAAGCTCTCCATTCATCTCATATATCTTTGCAATTATAGCAACTGTATTTGCATCAGCTACAATTCCAATCTGAGACATCAACTCTAAGATCTGTTGTGCCTTTAAGGTGGATTTGAATTCAATGAATGACTTCAAGACAAGATTAAAGATGGTAACACTAGGCTTTGCCAAATTGTGTTTTCTACTAGTTCGTTCAATTGTCTGATGAGTCAAGAAGTAATCGCAAGCCTCAATCAACAACTGAGTCGAGAGGTAAGATCCAATTTGTGTCTTCACCAGGTGCAAGAACAGGGTGCTCCACATATCAAGTGATTGAAACTTGCCTTTCTCCATCATGATTCGGATAATGGTAGCTGCAGCAGTGGGCATTTGAGCTCTCGCCAGGGTGAGACATAACGCAACCAAGGGCTCACATTGCAGGAGGCCAGGATCCTCATTGAGGATCACGAAGGACAAGCTGTAAGCTTTCCGAAGCCAATAGCGGTCGGAGGAGTAGCATAGGCGGAGGACCATCTTGCTTATCAAGTGCTGCTGCCGAGGAAGACCATGCAGCTTTCTGAAATTGCCAAACGCTTCCCACGCTTCGTCCATGGAGTCCTCCTTCAAGGTGAGCTGGATTCTTCTAAGAAGAGTTTCGTAGTTGGATCCTTTCCATAATTGGGCAGTGATGGAAGGACTCTGATTGCATGAATCAAAATGCTGGGAAGAACGATCGGAAGACGAGGCGTCGAGCGGTAGATGCCGCTTGAAGCCTGTCGTTGTTGTTGCTGCTGCAGAAAGGTGGCCACTTTGGGAAACATCAGTGGCATAACAGCGTGAGGCCATCCGTCGACGGAGAAGAAGCCCAAGGGAGCGTATCATCACGACGTTGCCTAGCACTTCAGTGACTCCAGCGGCGCATTACATCGAGCATATGATGCGCGGGAGTGCGATGCGAGCGTCCACTGCGTGATGTATGCCTTCATGGTCGCGTCTTCTGTTGCATGTTACTTCTCCGGCGAACGCCGGCGGTTTTGGGCGGGGGCGTCGAAAGACTGCTGCTTTTGTTTGCTCCGGCTTCATGGTTTTGGACGCCGAAGCGGCCTCTGTTCATATGCTCTGCTCCGGCGATTAGGAAGCGATATTTATTGGGCTTTATGGGCCGGTAAGATCGGCCCAGCGAGCGGGTCGGTGCAATCCAACTACATTATCTGATCCGATCTTTCTAAAGGTTTGTACAAATAAATAATATTGATCATAATACTTATAACATTTATTTTAATAAAATAAGTAAATTTATCATTGATTACTTATTTTAATTTTTTGTTGGGAAAAGTTCTCGAACATTCGCTTACCTTTCCATGAATTTCTTTAGAAAACCCTAATTAATTTCTTGTATCATGCCTTTTCACTTTTCTTCACTGGCCATTATTAAATTAGCCAACTCTACTTATAATTTTCATGCTTTTAACCGATGATTGATTATTTCTGAATTAAAATGTTGACATGGCTATACATTTTCATTCTCCCCCTCGTCAACATAAAAATAACAATGGAGTAAAGAATATGCTGATCATTTCCTTGCTTCATACACGTGGAATACCATTGATTTTAATATCAATATAATTATTGTTCTATATTAAAGATAATTTATGTAGTTATTATTCCATATTGTATGTAGTTTATATCAGTAGCATGATAAATAAAATCAGGATATATATTTTGTACAACTTGTATGTAATGAATTATTATAGCAATTTTATTTGAGGAAATTGTAAAAAGTATGATTTTTTTCAATACTAGTCGTTGAATTTCTAGTTATTCCATCACAAATTTTCAAAATTAACCATTTTCTTAGTTCATAAAATTGTGTGTTTGATTGATTTTTGAAATCTCATATTCTTTATTAGTTTTTAATATATTATGAACTTAAATATGAAGAACTTTAAAAAAATAGCAAATCATGTTTGAAATCACCTTCAAAAATCATATTTACCATCACATGATTAATATAAATTGGATGCACCTTAAAATGTGAGAACACCTGTAAAAGTTTGACGAATAATTTTAAAACTCATTGGTACCTTATCGCAAATAATTAATTTTATCTTTAAAACTACCTTATTTTATATTGCATGATGTATTTTTAATTTGGATTACGACCAATTGCAAATATTGATAGTTAAAACAATAAAACATCCTTGACTTCATTTATTATTATTATTTTTTTGTTGTCAAATTCATTGATAACAATTTATGCTCTTGCAATAAAAGATTAATCTATTGTCATAATCAACTTGATATTAATTGAAAGTCTTGATTGTTTTTAGCACAATTTTTAAAATTCTTTTCAACTTTTGTAAATATTGATTCTTAATTTCTTCTTTTGATAATTCTTCATCTAAATAAACAAATAAAGTTAAATCATTTGATTTTTTTGTATAAAATAGTTAATATTGTATGTTAAAAATAATTGTGTACATAAATATTAAGGATCCAATTTAGACTCATTAGTTGTATCGATCTAATAATGAAATATTTTTAGATAATTTTTCAAATTATTTATTTCCATGTAAATAGATGGAATGTATTACAAAAAAAGTTATCATATGTTTAATTTTGTAACTTATTTATCAAATTAACATTTTGATATCAAACTTAAAAAATAACGCTAATGCTACATCTAACAACTTTTGATGCGGCTTCTCATTCTCTTCACGACAGCGAAGCAAATTTTTCATGAATTTTGTTGTAAGTTTTTAGTTGCTCATGTTTTTGCATGGACCAACTTTTTTATCTTCACGTGACATGATTCTCTGTTATATTCCTTTTGTTTCTTTTGTTTTTACCTATCTTCATTTTCTCTTGCATGCATGAAACGTTTTGTCATAGGGTTCAATGGAGGTGCTAACTACTTAAGTAGATAACACCGCACTACTTATCTTATCAATCATAAAATGTTAGATATATAGTAGATCTAACAACTTATAACAAACTATTTAAGAAAGAGAATGTCTTATATCCACTATATATCTAACATTTTACAGTAATAAGATAAGTAGTACGATGTTAACTGCTTAAGTAGGTAGCACCTTCATTTTTTTCCTTTGTCATGTTTAATATAAGTAAATATATAATTTTTTTATTTATTCAGATACTGTCATTTATTAATATACTATTTTAATATAGAGCAACATCAAATTAAGATTACAAATATACAAAATACTATTGTTTATGCATTTGTGATAATAGAATTTTCGTTTTATATGAGTAAATATATTATTTTTCAATATGATTGCTTTTGATAAGTTTTAAATGATTCTTTTACTAACTCAAATACGCGAGAATTAATATTTTCTATCTTTATATAGATATATGTATTAATTTTCATAATCATGTATATAAAAACTTATAATAGTAATATATAAAATTTAAAAAATATGGTTTGCTCATCTTTTGTGTTAATCGTTGCATGCATATATTTTATCAGGCCACAATACTTTTTATAATTTGATCAATAAATATTTATAATTTTTTTCTTCTTTGGTTCGTTAGTGAGTCTTTTTTACTTGTGTTATATAAGATGGAAACAAATAACAAAAAAGAAACATTTACTTGGAGTACCAGAGATACACTTTTATTTTGTGATATTTGTCTTCAATATATATCCAAAATTGGATGTGGAGAAGCTTTCAAATGGGTGTCATTCAAGAGAAGTTTGAAACCATGAGCAAGCATATATGTCAATTTCAAAGTTGCAAGAATAAATATGATGCAATGCGGCGAGACTTGCTGCTCTGAAAAAAATTGAAAGGAAGTGAAATTATCTTAGATGGAATCCGAATAATGGAACACTTGATTGTTCAAATGAGTGATGACAAAGGAAAATTAAGGTTAGTTTATTTTGTAGTTCATATGTACAATTTTAAATTCTAATAATTCTATAAATCTTAATAAGAATGTTTTTTTATAGAAAAATAAAAATGTTAAAAAGTCTCGTGAAAAATGTGCTGATCCAATTTTGAAAGATAAATGAGAACAATTATTTGAAGATGTTGTGGCTAATGGAGATGATCATTTTGGGCCTTTAATGGATCCTCCTTCACTTAATTCCCAAGAAATTATTAATATTGATGAACAAGCAAATTCTGAAGAGCAATATCAAGAAAGAGAAGAAGGAGAAGAAGTAGCAATTGGTGGTGGAGAAAGTAAATACACTTATTATACTGATAGTCTTAGAAGTGATGAATTAGATGATAATATTTTTTTAAAGACTTCGTGTATGAGATACAAAAGGAAAGAAATGACGTCCAAGCACGTAAAGAATGTGGAAAAAAATAGCGAAAAAGAAAGTAATCATAAATATGTGAAGCGTAAGAGAAGACAATAAGCTAGAGGAGCATTATTGAATGAATATATTGATAAATTGTAGCTTCTGTAGAGAACACTGGTAACAAAATTATAATGTCTATTATTGCTGATGCAATGCAAGTTATAAAGCACATGGAAGTCATGGAAGACTTTGAAAAGTGTGGTGAAATTTGGTTCTATGCGGATTATTTAGTTGCAAATGATAACATGAGAGATGTTTTCTTAAGCATGAAAGATGATGAAGGCATATTATCTTGGATAAAATTTATGTTTAGAAAAAACAAGTGAATTTTTCTTTTATAAGCATTTTAGAATTTTGGTACAATATTTGGTTTTGTTAAATAATGACATTTGAACTTGTAATATTTATGAGTACCAATTTTTATGATTTAAATATTGTATCTTCTTTTGTTATTTGCCTTATAATGTATTTTTTCTTTTTAAACAAATATGAGATATTAATTGATGGTTAACAGGTTCATCATGGATAATGAGTATATGTTGCGTGACTTTTGAATATTAGTTCAATGCTCAACTGCCACAGCTGCAATAGTTACATACTACTGCAAATATATTCATAAAGAACCATGCATGACTTCAGTTTAGACAGGAGAGATACGAGTGGAGAAAAATGTTAAAATGAGCATCATGTTCGATGTGTTAATACTTTTAGAATGGAGTCATGCATGGTTCATCATTTGAATCACTATCCTCTAATGCTACTAACTAGTTAAATCGCTAATCATGTCAAACATGACCTATGTATATACTTGGGTTTCTATCCATATCATTTAAAAAATAATAATGCTATAATATTTTAATAAATGAGTAATTCATCATTCTCATTCTTAATCATTATCACAAGTTGATTGTGCAAATGATCAATTAAAAGAAACCTAAAACTCCACAAGATATACAAAGCACAATATATTGCAATTATCTTTAATAAAAAAAAGATAAATTTGAGTTTCAACATGATATTTGAACCTTTTGTTTCACATTCACCTTCTTCATGGAAAAAATGGAGGTGCTCCCTATTTAAGTAGGGAGCACCATGCTCCCTACATTTTTAACCGTAGGATGTGAGATCTATGGTGACTTAATTTAGGAGAGAGAAAAAAAATAGGAGAGAAAAGATTTAATATTCACCGTAGATCTAACATCCTAGGGTTAAAAATGTAGGGAGCATGGTGCTCCCTATTTAAGTAGGGAGCACCTACATTGAACCCCTTCTTCATTATTAAAGTTTGCATTATGTTAAATAAATATGATAACATGAATAACGTGAAACTATAATATAATGTTATAATAAATGAACTAAAAAATATCGATATTGCACAATCTTCTCATATTATCTTATATTTTAAATTACTCTAGAATCATGTAGAGGTTCCGAAACCTATACTATAAATTTTTATATATTTACGATGACTATTAGAAGCCTTCCGAGGACAAAACCACATGGGTGCTAGCTGCTGCATTTGGCATCCATAGGATTAAATAAATAACTTGATACTATTATTCATATTATAATTTTGTTCAGTTGATTTTGTCAAATATTTTTATCAAAGGTGTCTGAGTCCAAACTCCTTGATGAACTAATTTTTTATTAGTTACATGTTTTAGCTTTTACGTATTCTTTTGCATTTGTGTGTTCTAGTTTTATTATGATTATTATTTATCTAAATTGACTTAAATTTTACTATTGATTTCCATTATTATCCTTGATACTTATTATTTAGTAAATAATTTAATAATGGTGAAACATCCTCCATGTGTTTATAGTAAAACATCTATCAATTAATCGTCCATTTTAATTTATGGTTCATATTAAAACCATCTAAAATCATATTAAATTTAAATTTTAATATGAGTCATAAATTCAAAATAGATGATTAATCATATGGGTGTTTCACACACATAGAGTGTGTTTCACCTTCGTTAAATCCTATTATCTTTATTAGTATTTCTTTTCGAATAGTAAAGATGACATGAGATCATGATGTTAGTATTTTTAGTTGAATTTTGTTAGTTATATAGTTTTGAAGTTGATTCTATGATTTATCTTGAATTTTTGGATTATCTTCGAAATATAAGATTAACACTTGGCAACATATAAATATTTTAAATGATAAGATATGGATATGACACTTGGCTTATTATCTTTCACATTAGATAACTTTTTAAAAAATATAGATATAGATTATTGAGTTGTTCATTTATTTCCATTAAATTATTCAATTTTTCATTTTACAACATTCTTCAAATGTGATTTTATCCCTTTTTTTTGGACGAAGAAGTAAAATATTCTAGGAAATCCATGCATTTTAATATAAAAAAGTAAAACAAAATTAAGATAGTCAGTATAAGTACAACAAAATCAAATGTCCTTTTATCTTTAAAAAATATTTTTCAAAACTTCCATTTATCTTTTAGTGTTTACAAAGGATAAAGTGTAACTAGGTAGAAAAGAAAGAAATTAATTGAAAACTAATCAGCGAGGTGAAATTTTGTTTGTGCTTGATCCTTATTGTGTTCATGCCTACGTCGCATTACTTAAATTGTGTTATATTATAAAATTGAATCAAGCTGCCATGGTCTAGTCAAGTCATATTTTTTTTCACTTCTCCTACTCTTAATATTTTAATAACTATAATATAATATGTTAATATAACATAAGTAGTTAAGAGTTTGTTTGACTTAACTAATAAAAAATACCTGATAAATATTAGTGATGATAAATATTTAAAGTGCTAAAATTTATTTTAAAATATAAGTAGTTACATGTTTGAATAAAAATGGTGATAATCTCAATAAATAGTTGCAAAGCTTGTTAAAAGAAATATTGATTAAGATGTTCTTGAAGTATATGATAATACTATTAAAAGAATATAAATAAAAAATAATATAGTTGGTTAAAAAAATAAGTCAACAATTTTAAAAAAATAAGCAGGAGATCCTGTTTCTTTTTTTAACTCATAAATTATTACTCTAATAACTTATAAGTATAATTTTTTATCTATCAAACATGAAAATATTTTAAAATATTTTAAAATATTTTAAATTACTTATAAGCTAAGTCAAACATACCATAAATATATAAGTCTATGTATCATTATACTAATATTATTTGTTACTACATATACTATATAAGTATATTAAATATTCATCTCACTATAATAGTTATTATGTAATATAATTTATAACTAGTTTATACTTTATATTTATAAAAAAAATAGAAAAATTATGCTCTGAGTGAGTTGGGCTCATACTACAAACCCATGATATGCCCTACTCAATACTCTTTTTTTTCGGGACAAATGATCCGAACACGATATTATTATCTGAGTCATATTTGTGCCTGATCGGCTGGTCTGACATATGCTTCATCTTTATAGTAAAATGAAAATATTTTTTTTAAAACCTTTTGAGTGATATTTTAAACGTATGAATAAATATGAAAATGCTTTTTTAGTTTTAGAAGAGATAAAATTAAAAAAAAAACAATTCTAAACTTCTCCTCATGTTCTTATTTATGTTTTAGTTTCCGGTGTAATGACTAGATTCTTAGTTCACATTATTAGTATGAAAAGCTTGGGTAATTAATTATGTGTTGCTGCTTTTTATGGCTCTTCATTACACCATTAAATGAAAATACATGACTATGCATAAACTTAAAATTAAATGAAGATTTTTTATTTTAAGCACTTACGGCTGGGACTAAAACTAAAGTTCAATTTAATACTTGGGATTTAATGGTGCATAATTATTTTTTGAAAAAAAATATGCATCCATTTTGTCCCTTCCAAATAAACGAAAACTAAAAGCTTTCATTCTTATCCCAATTAAATAAATTATAAAAAAACAATACAATGTAATTTTTTACATCGAACAGATAACTACAGCTTTAATGACTGCCTGCGTTGCCAGCTAAACACAAATAATACATTCATAAAAGAGAAAAAAAATACCACTTTTGTTAAAAAAAAAGTTGCCATTTTTAACATCCAAACTCTGCCCAATTCAAAACCTCTCCCTCACCGCCTACAGGAAGAAAAAAAAAGTGAAGAGGAGGAAGAGGAGTTTGCGAGGTCGCCTTCTTCTGTTCTCCGGTATACTTCTTAGAATCACATCGTAAACTACTACACGATTTCTACTTGTTAATACCAAACATCGATAAAGAAGGATGAAGTAAAATGGAAAAAAAAAAGAATCAAAATTTCGGTATATGTTTCTTGAATGGTACAACAAGCTGCCGATATTACATCTTTTTAGGCTTCTTTTTCTTTTTGTTTCTGGATTCCAATAAAAAGTTTGAAGAAGCAAAACTGTTGATGATTTTGTAGAAATTTACTTTAGCTACGATTGGACGCTAATGATGCCTTCCGGGGAAGTCATTTTGGATGATTTAGGATATGGGTTTAGGGTTTATGAGCAAAAGAGTGGTTAAGGCAAGTCTCTTAAAGGAAGCAACTTTTTAGTTTGCATAAACCATGAACAACCGACGAATGTAGTTTGATGGAATCATGGAACTAATTATTTTTTTCTTTTGCTCTGGTTATGTTGCATTAGTATTAATGGACTTGTGAAACTGATGGCTGTGATTAAAAGAACTGCTGTGTCTATTTCCCTTTATCATTTTGGTGTTAAGAGTTGTGAAATCCAAATATATGTTGAAGGAAATGGAAAGGTTGTTTCTCTGTTCAAACTATAGGATAAAGTTGGTGCTGTTTGATTTCTCTAATTGTGTAATTGGATAGTTATGAATAAAGTTTCTTGCGGGCAGGGCTTATATGAAATATGACTCAATATACTTCCTATTTTACCAAGCTTTTCTTTGTTAGGTGATGTAATCAAAAGTTTAGGAAGGAGAGTTATTATTTTGGATAGGTGTAAGTTGGAACATGTAGGCAGTAAATATTTTTCCATTTACTGGTCTCTTTTGTCTGTTGCCAATTTTTCCTTTCCAGTGAGAATAGCATATATGTTTTCTTACACTTAATCCGAGCCTAAGACATCTTTGAATCTATATCACATTTTTTAGGAAGTTTGATTACGGCGACCACCAATTAGGAAATACTAAAACAAAGGAATCGATTTGATTTCTCACGTAAACATACTTGTTTGGAACTGAGTTAACAGCTATCCAAAGAAGACCTACCATCAAGTTATTGGTTCATTAGATAATAAAGAACATTCATTCCCATTGGCTATGTAGTTTCAAGATGAAGATGTTACAACATGGAAACCTTCCAAAGCATTTATGTTGTGAAAGCATTGAGCTGTTTTTATTTGCTAAATTATTTTTGCAGCAGAAAATCTGTGCTGATCTATTTGTTTCCGAAACTGCTAAGAGGTCGATAACTTGATATTTCTTCATCCTATTGGATGGATAAAACAAGATACGATCCAAGTCTATGCAATCATTAATATACTTTACTAACAGACCTGTTGGTATTTTAGCAATTCACAACACTATAAAACAACCAACAAATGAATATTTCTCCCTAAATTATTGCTCTGATTCACGTTAATGGCAAGCTTTACTACTGATAGATCCACTGTGATATACCATAAAAGAAAAAAAAGGATTTAACAGACTAATAAAATATTAAGGTTCTGTGTTTCTGGTATATATATTCTAAGGTCTAATTATGTTTACAACATTAGCAATGGCTGGAGGGATGAACAGAGCAATAAAAGCTTGTTGTAATACGGCCTGAAATGGAAATAATTCTGAAATTGGTGAGACAACTGAAGCACTGGTCAATGGTTCTAAAGTGCCTTCATTCTCCATGTGAAACCAGGAGTTTTAAAATATAAGTAAAATGGAAACTCTAAGAAGCAATACACTAAACTGAAAATGTAGGGCACCGATATATAAATTTATAATGTTATACCTGACTGTTACAACAAGATAACCATGCTGTCTATGTTTGATCTGTCAGTCCATCAGAGAGATAACCTGTTCTGAAAGAATCAGAGAAGTTGAATTGTATAATCTTTATTTGGTTCACACTTTTAAGCTATTAGTCATTCAGGTTCTTGCGAGGTTTCATGCCATAAGAAACACTTTGACAATGCTGCATATTTTGTGGAAGTAGTGGTGCATTATGCTTTTGTGGCAATAAGCAAGAAGCTAGAATTATCTAGCAAACCATCTGCTACATTATTGGACTGAAATATATGTTTCTCAAAAGCAAAACAAAAAGTTTTTTGCGAATTATTGGGGACTGGCTATCTCTCTGTTACCACTGTTAGCAATCACTGACTTATATATACGTTTATGCATATTATTATGAATCTTTCCTACTCAAAAAATTATTCTGAATATTTCAAGTAAACCTTCCCTATGAAGTAGAACGTCTCAGATGCCTATGAACCTTGTGTTATTATGTCCTCATTCATATACTAATACGTTAGCCTATTTGCAACTCTCTTTCCTTCGATTATCTCATCATTGTGATGCATTTCATCTGCATAAATTTACTCTGCATGCACAGATTTCAGGTCCTTAGCGTAGCTTGTTTGCTTATAACAGACCTGCAAAATATTTGAATGTATTTCTCTCGTCTTTAAGGACTCTTGCATACTTTCTAGTTTTTGCTGCTGATGATCTACAAATTGCATTATATTTCACTTGTAATATATGAAAGTTAATTCTCTTTTCAGAAATACCTCCTTTGGAATCACATATATTTAGTAAATGCTCAACAAAGAGATGCAGGGTGATAAAGTTACTCAATTGGAGACAATGAAACACTATATTCAGGTTGGGACATACTTATTTTGCTCATATTCTATTGATTTTTTTTAAAAAAGATATTTTCTCACTATGGATATTGTCTATAACAGTCTGTCTGAAAATTCTTGCACCGATGTTCTTTGGGTTTGCATGGAAAAATCTATAATCTCATCATGTGCAAACAATGTCATGTTGGATGATCTTTTTATTATAGATTCTAAGATGTATTGTACTTTGAATTCCAGGAATTAGAAGATGAAGTAGAAAAGCTGGGGTTGAAAATTAAACATCACGAAGACAACATCAAATTTCTCAAGATGCACAAGGACAACATGGATGAGACAATTCTTAATATGAAAGGTTGAGTATATTGTTTTTTACCATTATTTTCTCATTATCTAATTTTCTTATCAAATTAATGTTGCATAAGGCACGCATCTTAATACATAATGCTTAAACCTCGTACAACGGTTAACTAAAAAACTTAATGCAGATAATTTTTTTAAAAGAAAGTATTAAAAAAAACTAGAAGTAAATACAAATAGAAGAAGAAAAGACACGATAGTGAGTGCGAGGTCGCGCAGGAGGTTTGGAGGCGGACAGTGGCCGGCAAGGGTGGACCCATGATCCTTCAACTCTTTCTAGGCGACATACCGTGCAACTGGGGGGAGCAGCCCGCGGTTGTAGCATCTGCGGATGTACGCATTAGCAGTTTTTTGGGCCGTCTAGATTCAAAGCAAGAGTATGAGCTTCAGGGGCGAAAGATGTTACATTGATAATATTGCACATCACATCTGATTTTTGACTAGAGTGGGGTGAGTATCTTTTTGTCCCCCACTTCTAGATCCCCATAGTTCACACTTGTATATGTTCCTTGGTTATATATATATATATATATATATATATATATGGATGCTAGACACTAGCCATCCTTATGCCCCTTAAAAAAAAGAAGAAAAGACAAGATGAGAATAAAGGCTGATGAAATAACAACTTATATCCAATGTATAGGCAGCATAACAAAATTAGAAACAACAAAATAAGAGAAGGCTTCTCCATATCCCATGTCTCCAAAGATTCTTGAAAGTGGCATTAGTCACAAAATATGTACATGTTTAAATGTCTAATTGTTGATCAAGTTTTAGATTCATACACAAGAAATGTAAATAAGGTTCTGATACTAAATGTGCAGACATATGAACATCAATAAACAAAATTATTTTTAAAACCTTAGACACACTATCAGTCACAAGGGCATGACTTTCATCGTAATACTATGGTATCAAATCCATAAGGAGAAAAAAAAATAATTAAAGTACTAATCGCTATGATTATATTCAGCAATTAAACTAATGAAATTATGATCATGAAAATTAAGATAAGAAATCGAAAACAAGAAAATAACTATATTATTGTGTTTTACATTTTCTGGAATTAGAAGGTAAACTTGAAATTGGTGATGAAAGCTGAAGAAATAAAGAGTTAATACAATGATAGAAAAGATTTAGAGTTGGTCTTTGCTGTAGGAATGTTCAAGTGATCAGTTCAGAACAATAAACAAGGTTAAGTCAATGAATCAAATCACAATCAAGGATAAAGACTCCCCAGAACTTGATACTACAAGGATGTGTGTAGCTGCTTTTGCAATGTCGATTCCTCGGTGTCAAATTCACACCCTTGAAGAATCTACAGCCACAAGACTGTAACTCTCGGGCTCTATCTTAAAACCAATGTATAAAACGGATCCACTCACCTGTTGAAGTCAAGATTTTTGCTTGACTATCGTGGGAGGGCAGGCTCCTTACGATGGCATTCAGAGCTTGGTGGGTGTCCAGTTTTAACACATCGTGCATGCTATGCAGGGCAGCTGTAGAGGATACTGATCATCTGTTCTCCTAGTGTCCTCTGTCCACTAAGGTTTGGCGTTGTATATGTTGCACATCCATTGACCCATTGTCCACGGAGGTATGCTAGTGCTCTCTTCGAACACAAGGGCATGAGGCAGTCGGGTCTGGAGACTTGTTTTGTCGACTTTTTTAGTAGTTACGTGGGGGTCATATGGTTACAACATAACCGCACCATCTATGAGAGATGTTATGTAGAAAATATCGTACACCACATCTCATTTTTGCTAAGTGAGTGGGGACAAAGATAATCTGTGATGGAGCCCACTATTTTTAGTTGTGGATTTACTCCTCTTTAACTTTTGTACATTCTAATTGATTTCGTAGTAATACATACTGGATGACTACTAAAACTTGGTAGTCATCCTTTTCCTTCTAAAAAAATCCTCTTATACATGTTGGTTCCATAGAGTACAAACTAGGTTTCACACCTTCGCAACTACTAGTTGAGAGGAATAGCCAACATGTAGTTTCCTTTTAGCTCATTGATCACAAAACCCAAGTCATACCAAAGTGGTTGAGGGGTACTCGTCTACTTGATTAATAGTGATTGACAACTTAATCTCTCGATCCTCATCGACAATCTAAGCAATAGAATGTAGAGGCACTACACAAAACTGTAAAAGAGCAAAAAAAGGATGAATCAAAACACTCTCAAGTGATGATGCATATTGCAGCAATCACAGAAATGGAAAATAACTCTTCTTCAACCCTTCTTCCTTCTTCTCAGCCAACTCCACTCCAAAAGAGCTCCTCTAATGACCCCTTTCCCCCAAATGGGGAGTACAAGCCCCCTCCCCAGGTTTGCTTTCTTAAATATGTCTTTTCTTGGCTTAACACGTGTTTTCTAATGCCTTTTAGGAAGCTTTCACATGAAATATTCTCATCAGGGTAAAAATGTGAGTTTTGTCAGAATTCTATCAACTTTTCAGCAATTTATATTTTCTGGCGTTATGTGCTTGGTTGTGACTCGCAGGTTGCAGGAGTGTGAAAAGTCCATCTTTCTGATACTTCATCTTCCTAAGAACACATGGAGAACAATATTATTTCGATTTAAAACTGCAATTTTATAAGATTTAGAAGAGAAAATAGGATTGTGCGTGCAAAATATGAAAATATGCAAATATAATAATGATTATATTATAAAGAATATGAAATCGAACTCGAATACATATTTCAAAGCTGAATATTATGCATGTGATATCCACACATCAAAGAGCATGTGTCTTCACCTCATAGACAAGGTTACAGTGTTGCCTTGTGGAAACTGAAAAAACTAAAAGCTTTGTGTGAGACGAGGCTCTAATCTTAATTCTCACTAATTTTTGCAGCTTAGCTAGGTTCCAAAACACCAATTTGGAAGGAAATCTTTTTTCAATCTATTTAAAAAGAGTTCATAATGTGGTAGCTAAATTGCTGGCATGCATCTTTGCTTCAGTGGAACATAAATGTTTTTCTTTTACATTAATTAATTCTAACCAGTCAGATCTTATTCTGGCATAGAGTGTAAATGTGTAATCATATTCCTGCTATCTGTTGGTTTTACTAAGATAAAGCAAAAATGTAGAGTCTGTTCTTATTTGTATTCATTCTATGCTTGCCTATATTTCATATCTGAAAGTCCTAACCTCTTTAGTTTGACTAATGAACCTCTTCATTTTGTGTCATTCTCTTACATTAATGAACATCCTCAGCTAAACTCGAAAAGTATCATTCATCAACTGTGGACGTCGCAAGCAAAAATCTTCCTTCCCTGGATTGTATGCAGCAGAAAATTGGAAATATGCTACAACAGGGAAAAACAGCTGCTGGCATAATATGCCAGCTGAAATTTCGTCATGGATTGCAAGCATCAAAAGTGCCGTTGATGAAAAATATACTTGGCGTTGTAGCTACACTTGGAAAAGTAGATGATGATAAACTTAGCAGGTTAAACTTTCTGTAACTCATCCTTCATCTAATTGTAACCTTATAAAGTATTTGACATAGATTCGACAGGTCCTAAACAATATACCTTGTCATAACATCATGAAATTTGGGCTTTGGTGTAATCAGGCTTTTCACAGAGTATTTGGGGTTTGAAACTATGCAAGCAATTGTTTGCAAGACATATGAAGGTGTTAGAGCCCTGGAAAGATATGACAAAGAAGGCATGATTGATACGAGTGTTGGCCTTCATGGACTTGGTCAATCAATAGGAAGGTTCTTAGAAGGAAGATATAGTGTCTTTTGTCTTGATAGCTTAAGGTGTGTGTATTCTTTTTCCTTTTTGTGAATTAATGTTTATTTGCAGTGATTACCACAAAACATCAATTTATTTGTTGTTTGTGCATCTAAGTTGGGCTGTGCTAACTTTGTTTAAGTAGTTAATTCTTTGAAAATGTTCTAATTGGTTTGTTACAAATGCCTAATTTATTTGCAGACCATTCATTGGTGAATTTGAACGCGGTGATCCACAGAAAAGACTTGCTTTACTTAAGCCAAGATTGCCCAATGGGAAACCTCCACCTGGCTTTATAGGTTTTGCTGTTAACATGATTGATTTGGACCATTCTCACTTGTCCTGTCTTACTGTTAGCGGGCATGGCCTTCGTGAGACTCTATTTTATAGCTTATTTTCCCGTCTGCAAGTCTATAGTACGAGAAATGACATGCAAAATGCTATGCCTTATATAACTGATGGTGCCATCTCTTTAGATGGGGGCATAATCAAAAGTAGTGGTCTATTCTACCTTGGCAGCAGGTAAATATTACATGATTAAATTCACATGAAGTTTCATTTCCTGTTACAGAAATTATATGTAGTTTCAATGTTTGAAAATACTAATTTATGCTAACCTTCATTTTAATTTAAGATTCTGGTTATGTCTGTAAACGCTTTAGTCTGGTACAAACCTGTTTGCCTTCAGTAAACAACCTTTGGATCTCATAGAAACTGATAAGATATTTCTTATCCAATTAAAATGTCATTTATGTTGATAAATGGTGTCATCAATATGTCATTCTGATCATTTACATTTTAATTCTTTTTTGTGGGCTTTTGGATGCATATTAAAACTTTATTTTCTTTTGTATATTTGTTGTTTGAAGGGCAAAAGATTTTCTCTTGCATATTAATATGACTGTTTATTATCTTTTATGCGGAAGAATGTTATAAGTTAACCATTTTTTCATGAACTATATATTATTAGGAAAGACGTGGAACTAAAATTTCCAATTAGCTCTGGAAGTTCAAGATTACCCACAGAAGCCATTGAAATTGAGGCGCAGCTCAAACTCATGAACTGGAAGAAAGAAAGGCTCGAGGAAGATATGCAAAGAGAAGAAACGCTACTAAGTAGTGTAAAGAAGTTATTTAATACTAAAAAGGAAGAATATGTGAACTACCTGAAGGAGAGTGCATCAACCTTTAAATAGATACTTTGACTAGAACTTGGTTATGTCATGAGGTTCCAAGAGGTAAATTTCAAGGACAATATAGTAGTTACTACTAGTATGATAATTTTAAATCTTCTTATCTTTTTTGTGCGTTTAGATTCATCACAAGCTTTTCTAGTCTTCTTGTTGCCTCATCATATATGATTTGTGCTTTACCGAGAGGATTTGTCAGGAGAGAAGATTTACTAATAAGAATATATATGATATAGGTCATTAGTTTCTCACTTTATGACAATGGTCAGTGTCAGGGAACATTTTAAGGCCATCGTGTATTTTATCTTCCTACTTGGAGCTAGTGTCTTACTTTCCTCCTAGGAGCAAGAATATGAAAGATTTAGGGTTCTTGCATTTGGAGTGAGAACCTTATTATATTGAGGAATTATGAGAGAGAATATGTTGAATGTAAGATCTTTATTCAATCTGATAGACATGAAATAACATCATTTCCAAAAAAAATATGAAACTCAAAAAGACATATGTATACATATATTACCTTTCTTCTACATGTGAGTAAAGCTAATGTTAACCTTTTATGCTTATATATGCTTTTATATGTTTATTGTGATCTAATCTATTTCATTTAAATTTATACGATTTTTCAATTACCATGAGATGATGAATGGAGTACGAATCACTTGACTCCTCCATGAAATTCCAGAGTCAGATCATCCAAGACACTAATTGGATTGTCTAGTTGGACCTGATAGTTCGATTTGAGTCAATGCATTGTTTGATTAAATAAGATCCACCCGAATCATGTATCCTCTCGCACTTCTCTGCTCCAAAGTGGATACACGCCTTCTGGTTTTCTTATATGACACTTTGTTATCCGACATTTGGTTATGCAAGACCATGAGATTTCTGTATTAGGTGTGGTTTGGTGTCCTGTTCATATTCTTCTTTTCTAGGCCCTTCTAGGGTCTTATCTTATGATCCATAAAAAAGACATGTGATCACATGCATATTCATGGTTAGTTGTCGAGTATCTTGTAAGCATCGACTGATACTAGAGTCTCTCTCTCATTGACCATGATGTCTGTTGCTGCTTCGATATGGTCCCATGACTTGGCGATAAACAGTTGGATCCTCATAGTGGTTGGTGGAATTTTGGGTTGAGCACCTTGTTGAATCATAGTTCCTGAGTTGTGCCACGTTTAGGTTTATGTAGATGTGTATTTTCTTCCATAGGCATTTGTTGGCTTCGGATGGAATAATTTTCTTGTGCTTCATAGGTCTGTATCTCTGTTCATGATGATAGAATATTGTGTTGTGATTATAGGAAGGGACCCCTGAAGATGATGCGGTTGGCATCTAACTGAATAATCTTGCATATCAACTCACCAATATATTGTCAGGCGACGGTGAACTTGATGGTGCATTGTAGTGTCACAAGCAGTTCTATTCCTTTTCTGAGCTAACCAAGGATGTATGGGCCTCAAGTGGGGTTTCATCTCCACGAGCATAACTTGCGAAAAAGTTTTTTTGATATGAAAATCTTCTCATCATCGAGTCTGATGATATCCAAAGTGCTACATTTTACTGTTATCTAACCTGAAAGATTGTCTCCCATTCAAACACGGTTTTTATATGCTCTTTGTCAGTAAGATGCATGTCCATTCAGTCTTTTTTTTTTCTTGGTTTTTCTTTGTTTCTGTCTTTCAGAAGTTATCTCCTTTATTGTTTTTACTCGAGCTTTGGTTCTTTTCAAAAAGGTGCAGTGAAGATGAGATCTTCCTTTAACTTAATTCTTAATTCGCTCATTTCCTTAGTACTTGGGAGCAAGTTTTGGCTTCCTATTTCCAGCGAGTTGATTGTCTATGCACTTACAGTTCTTTGACTTCCAGTTGTTGATATCAAAGAATGTGGTTATCAACATTGATCATGGCTAATCTTTCTTGATTTTGCTAGCTCTCTCTCTCTCTCTCTCTCTCTCTCTCTCTCTCTCTCTCTCTCTCTCCCCCTCCCTCCCTCCTTCCAATAGTTGAGAACAAGATCTGGGTCAGCAAATCAGTAGATTAACTCAATATCTTCCAAGATGACAATGTGTATACTTGTGGTCCTTTACCTTCAATTACAGCCTCTGGTACTTGACTTCAAGTTAGGCCAGTATTTCTTGGTGATGCCCATCTTCTCACCATAGTGGACTGTACCATCTTGTTTTCGTTTGTCTTGTAGTCTTTATCTTTCAGTGATACCACTTGGTCTGGGATTCCTTAGGATAACATCTTCGAGAGAGAAGAGTTGTTAATACATGGGGATATTGTATTAAACATTGTTAATGCTCTGTGCTAAAGGAATCATATCTTTGTATATCTGTCAACAGATCCCCTATATATGGTAAAGGTTTGCCACATTATATGGTGTGAGAGCCTTGTACTATATCATGAAAGAAGTCCTGAGTATGTGGAAAAACAGAGGCTTGGGAAACTTTGTAAGCCTGCTGAAAATTTTTAATGTCCTACTTGGAATGCTGATCTTTCTCTGCTATATACAGCAAAAAAACTTAGTATACTGAACTATAGAGAGAGGAGAGTACAAGTCTATGAATATTAGAGTTTTTACTTAATCTTTTAGATACAGAAGCATGATTTATATGAATGGTTTGGGCCCCTTTATATTATAGGCTTTCAGAGAGGCATGGTTCCTCCATTTTATATGTGGACTAAACATTAAGTCTGAGGTCAATCCTAGTTGTTTATGCTTATTTCTCTCTTTGGATTTAGTGTAATTTTTCTACATCTATTTGATTTTAATCTGTCCATTAGATTTTGTGGTCGCCGATACTAATTGGATTGTCCAATTCTGTATGAAGGTCAAGTATGACCCGTCAGGTTTCTGGCTTCGTGAAATTCACCTAGATCATCTTTAACTGCTTAATTATCACCTTAAGACTACATTTGCAAAAGCTGGAGTTATAAAGGCCTTCTGAAGAAGCTTGACTTCTAAGTTGTAAATATGCGTGCAACTGAGATTGGAGCTTTTGGGTACTTCTAACTTCCTTGGCATGATGAAGTTGAATTAAAAAAAGAAGAAAAAGAGCAGCAACAATCATTGATGACCTGGAAGGGGAAGCCTCAGTGCTAAAAAGTTTCTCTGTATACAACAATGGTTGGTTGGGTAAGTGCTTCCAACCCTGGTGAGGAGACCCAAGTTCGACTCCCGGAAGCACCAATATTTGGAGAGGGTAATATTTTACACTCCAACCCCTCCGCTGGATTAGTGAAGGGACCTGGTATCCCCTTGAATACCAATGTTCACAAAAAAAGTTGATTCATACGCATTTTCCGAGTTTCAAGCTTTCAGGTCACAGTTTTTGTTTTTCTGCATGCAATTTATTTCTTCTGTTCAAGATTTTCTTTTCTCCGTCTGTCAGTTTGGATTTTGGTCTGGGTTGGCTTGATAAATATTCTTCTTCAGAGTCAGTCATCAATTAGTCGAGTCATTTAACTGTATCATTTAGCACAACTTGACTTATTTAAAGTTTTTGCTACTGATTTGTTTAAGAACTCCAGATTATGATCGTTTCCATTGTTGTATTTCACATAGTTTAGATATGTGATCAACCTGAAATGATTACTGCGCAATGTTTTTTTTTTCTCAAATGAAAATGCAATCAATCCTTATTTTTTGGATGGATATTAAGTTAAAGTTGTGAATATGCAAAAATTTCCTGTTTCTCATGGCAAAGGATTGACCATGAGACATTCTAAGTTGGAATTATAAGTTGCATTTCTTTTATCAATTTTGATTTATACCACCCATGTGAACTTATTCTTTTGTTATTTAAATTCAGGAAAAGCTGGTTGTTCTCGCAGAAAGTGTACATTACCAGTTCAGTATTTCTGACTTCTTGAGGAACCCCGGTTACATTTAAAGGTGCCACTCATGGCTGGGTGCTTAGCATTGAGTTTTCCTCCCTCAAGAGAACAGAATTATTCTTATTCAAGGAAATACCTACCTTTTTTTCCTCTTATACTCGGAAGAAAGTACAGTTACTTGTAACTAAAAAAAATAGTTACTAGATTTAGTTCCTTCTTTCACATGCCGCCAATTCTAAGAGACCATGGTGGGATAGTGTTTCCTCAACATGATGCAGAGCAAGGAATCCTTGTTTATTAGAGGTCTTAACTAGTTTGATTCTTGTTTAGTTTTTTTTTTAGCTTGACTATATAAAAGTCTTACTTTCATTATTGAATAACCAATCATTCTCCAATTTATTTCTAAGCGGTGGACTTTGAAATCCAAGCTCTCTGAATTAAGCTTTTGTGATGGTTTCGAACTCACTCCCTCAAAAGATGGAGAAAAAAAAAAAGAAAAAAGCCCAGCAGAAGGTCAAAACATCAACTTGGTATTTATAGTGGTTACTATGACAGGATATGTGAGTGATAAGAATTGTGTTGTTTTTTGTTCACTTTTTTTCTGAATCAATTTTTTTTTATATTGCTTTACGCAAAAAAGCAAAACTTTCTATGGATAAAAACACTGAGCAAAAGCATGTGTTAAACGTAACCTCTATTATGTTTTCTTTCTCTAGAGAATTTTAACTTCATGTCATCTGAAAAAAGTATTCAAGCATCTAAGCCCTCGTCTGTTTTCCTACAAAATATGGGGAATAATTTGTTTAATTGTATATAAGTTGTCAAGTACAAAGTAGTTTATTTTACGTGTCATGAGAGGAAGCGCAAATAGGGAAAATGAATTTCCTTTATTTTAGTGCGATACATAATGCCCATTTTATCTTGATTTTAAATAAATGGAAAGTCATTTGCCGGCACCATAACTCTTTTGCATAGCCAAATAAAGAAAATTTGGAAAAAAAAATTATTTTCCTATGAAACATTGCTAATTTGCTACCCATACTCTCCTAAAGAAAATAAATAAAAGTATTATATTTTTATGTGTTTGATATATGACTTAGAAATATAATAAAATATCTTAAAACTGTAAAACAAGTTGATCTTGTGAAAAAAAAATGAATTCTCATTTTGAAAGAGTAATTTGTTTGTTTGTTTTTTTTTGCAAAATTGAAAATGATTCATTCTTTAGTTATTAAATATGGATAATGATGAAATTAATTTTCGTAGAAATACTTTAAAGTAAATGAGGAATTACCAAAT
This sequence comes from Pontederia paniculata, assembly GCA_001647135.1. Lineage (NCBI taxonomy): Eukaryota > Viridiplantae > Streptophyta > Magnoliopsida > Commelinales > Pontederiaceae > Pontederia > Pontederia paniculata. Next base: position 26,313 of record LTAE01001229.1, on the reverse strand, counting down.
AGAAGTTCTGAAAGATACTTATTTTGTTGGCACTTTAGTCTCCATGGCATTGTTGACTAATTTGGTTAATTTTCATGTGCAAAACTTTTAGCCAAAATTTTCTATATAAAAAAGCCAATGGTGAAATGTATTCCAGTAAGTTAGAATTAATTAATTAATAGTGCACGTATACGCGATATACATACAACTGAATCAGTACACTTGTCATATTCGTAATATATCAAACGACATGCATTACAATTTACAGATCATATTCGTGATCTATCAAAGACTCATATATACCCATTACGAACATATGTATAAAAAGAATATGTACTGTGGATTCTCGACCAAAACCGGAAAAAAATATCATGAACGCTTGGGACATGTTTTCAGGTCCAAAGCATTTTGGCGAGTGAAAAGATCATGCCACAGGAACAAGTTCGTGCAAGATGTAGAAGCTCGTAGTGATGCTTCCTTATAATCAAAATATTCTCCATTCACCAAGAGAAGAAAATCAGAAGGTCTGGATGAGATTTGAGAGGACAACTTTCAACATATTTTGTAAAATAATTGAGTGCCACAATTTCTAAGATATGCAATTCGATTAAATGCGGCCAATTCTACAGTGTTCCCGATCTATTTGACATATAAAATTTAAGAAGATTAATGGCAAAAGTTATTTTATGCCACCAAAACAATTGAGCCAGTAATATCCCAGCCGGAAAATCGGATGCAGATCCAGAAGCAACTGATCCATGACTGATTGCTTTAAAACAATTACCATTCCATGGCTGGATCTCTTGTAATGTAATAAGTAGGCGATACCTAGTGCATCAACAAGTTTCTGTAAGCCAAAGTTGAATGCATTTTCATCCCTTCAATTTCTTTACTCCTTTTTTCTTGCTGCATCATATTAAAACTCCTGTTAGAAGACTTACTCAAGCAACCTTTACTAATAAGAAAAATAAAAACTACATTCTTTCATTTCAGCTTTAGATAGGAGCTGCAGTCATTTTGTACTGGCGCAAAAGTATTTGACAGCACGAACGAAATAGAACATATGGACAATCGGAAATAATGATCAAAATCATGGAATATGATTGTAGAATTCAAAATAATTTTTATGGTAAAGAATCATGTTCTCTTTCGTTTGCATCTGATTATGATCTCACAAACTACACATGGCTACTAAAACTATATTAAGTAATAAAGAAAAAGTATGCAATGAGACAAAGACCCTTTTATCTTTTTTTCTTCGTAAAAGCAAAGAATTTAATTCTTTTGGTAACTATCAATCAAGGGACATGCTGTAGTTTATGTGTAGGACACCCTTATATAAAGATTTATGAAAAAAGGGAATAAGGAATAATTAGAACGTTTTTTTTCTTAATATCGGTGATTGAAATATAACAAAAAAAAAGTTTAATTCATATCTTAACTAAAAGATTTGATTACATCTCAACAATTGATATTAAAACTTATGGTGCTCCATATGTATGGAGCAAAAAATGTTTCACACAATTCTTATCCCCTTATTGCAATACTAAAAATTTAAAGACTACTCACCTTAAATCACTAATGAAAAGTTATTTAACAAGAAGTATGTAACACAAACCTTTTTTAAGAGATATAGGATACAAACATCGTAGCAAATTTACATACTAAATGAAGAAGCATGAAAAAAAGTCCAAGAAGAACAGGAGAACATTTATCCTTGATGACAAAATAATGTTATCCAGTTGTACCTTAATTTACCCTTATCAATGCTTTCAACAGAAATTTCTCTTTCTGCTCTCCCAAATGCAACCTCATCCATGCTTTGACCCTGCCTCCTATATCTCCCTCCAGATGCGACAAACCCTGGACAAGGTCTGAAGGCCTTTATGGGCCACCAGCCGAATCCAGGAACAGTTGCTATGCCACCTTGAATCCTTCCTTCGCCATTGCAACCCCTCTCAATTTCCTCTCTCCCGCACGCCTTGCAACCACTAAAAGTAAGGCCATAGATCATGAATGATAGAGATCATGACAATCCATTTGAGCTATATAGTTTCAAATAGGTTGAATGCTCAATAATTAATGGATTATCAAAACAAGAATACGTTCAGAAAGATATCGAGGAAAAATATGAAGTCAAGTTCACCTACAAAAATTAAAAACTATGTGCACAGTCGTGATTTGTTATATGACAATATCTTCTGAAAGAAAATCTGGTAGCACATCAGAAACTCCCAACAACACAAGGAGTATCTGACCAGGACTAACATCCAAATCGCTAATGCGAAGTACTTGGGTTTTTCTCTATTCCAATGGGAACTCATGACTGGGTTTTAGTTCTCATATCCTAGAGGCTTAATCATTTTGTGTAGAAAGCTAAATAGCAAATTACAAATATAAACAACTAATATTTGTTATGAGGTTCATTTAAATATGTTTTCAACGTAAAACATTCATCAAACACGAGAAAAATCATCATTTAGTGCATGGATTTTAACTCAATCAAGGGAAAGGATAGATGTGGCATCCACAATTTTTTCTGTGCATTGTACTCTTTGGAGGCGAATTCATAGCTCTTGACAAACTACACATCCCAAAAGGAAGAAATTTCTCGAAAGTAAAGCCACCAATTGCTGAAGCTATTTGAACATGAATTCCAAACTAAGAGACATTAAAGAGCTCACGACACCAACTATAAAGCTTAATCATTTCTACATGTAAGTTGAACTAGGCAAAGAACTCCGCTGTTCAGTAAATTCCTGTTCTTGCATATTTTACATCATATCATTTGAGAACTTTCCTTCTTTACTACTTTCAAGTGTTTTGTATAATCATCACTTTTCCTGAGGTCTTTACCAACAGAGAAACTAAGAACTTGAAGCATGTTAAAACATGGGAAGACAAGAAGCAATTGACAAAAAATAACTAAAGAAAGATATACAAAAAAAAATGAATTGCTCAAATGAAGAACGCGAATGGAAGAACCTGAAGTTAGCGGTTCTAACGGCGTTGGGTACAGCTTCCTCCGGACTGGAGACGTCCTCAGGTTCCGAAGCAGGAGGAGCGCTGGAGGCGTCTTCTTCTGCTATGACGGGAGCGGACGCCTGCGAGGCGGAGGAGGCAAGAGAGTAGCAGCGGCCGACGCAGACGGCGACGGCCGCGGCGGCAGTGGGAGGCGGAGAGGCCCAGCGGCGGCGCTGCGGGAGGGGAAGTGAGCGCGGCGGTGGGAGGGAGAGGAAAGCGGAAGCAGCAGCGGAGGTGGCCATTAGATTTGGAAAGCAAATAATTTGGTGGTGGAGGAAGAGAACAATATGATGATGACGGTGGTGGTGGTCCGTGGAGCGTGGCCTCCTCAGTCCTCACATTGAATCCCATTTTTTTTTCTTATTTATATAGCTTATTATAAAAAAAAAGAATAGAAGAAAAATAAGTTTGTAAATTATTTTGAATATTTGTAAATAATTAAAGTTATCAGTTCAAAAATAGAATTCAGTATAGTTTTGTTTTAAATTAATGTTCGTTTTTACGAAACTCATTTTTTAAAAAAAGAAATATTAATAATTTTAAATGTTTATATGAATTTATATAGAAGTATTCATAATTTTTTTCATCAATAAAAATTAATATTTTCATAATCGGATTGGAGATCAGATCGAATTGTCAACTGGGTCACGATTGGATCGGTTCGATCAGGTTCAATCGAATTAGACCAAATTTTTATCAAAATAAGATACTTTATATAAAAAAAAATAAACAATAAGCTATGCATTGTCATTTAATACTTCAAAATGATAGAACAAATGGTGTAAGTAAATATCTCATTAGATATGTCAAGAAATTGAGAACACTATATATTATTAAATAATATAATTAAATTTTTTTAGCAAAGATAAAAAATCATTATGAAACTAAAAGAGAATATAACAATATGAGAAGTGGGATAAAAAATTAAATTAAGACATGCAAGTTTTAGTTTTTATTATGCAACATAAGTAATTGATTGTTCAGAAAAAATAAGTTATGAAAACAAATTTAAATTTTTTATTATGCAAAATAAGTTATGAGAATATAACACGATCTCCTGTGTTTTAAACTCACTGGAGATGAAAAAAAAATTGAGAAATGAATCAACACTTACTTGTATTAGGAAGTCGAAATGTAAATAATCGCCTCTTGGCGTTTTGTGGCTACGAGAATGAAAATGAAAAAAATAATATGAAGGTGATTAATTTTTTTCTTTTTTATTTTGTCAATACTTTTAAAAAAACTCTATCCAAGTTCTAAAGCGAAAAAAATAAAAAAATCAAATTTAATTAATTTTAACGGTTCAATTCGATTTTACTGATCCAAACCGATTTCTCAAGTTTTTGTTAATTCCGAGTTTTATATTAAATTAGAACGGATTTGATACGGGTTCATAGTTGAACTGATTCAACCGATCGGTCCGATCTGATTTTCAAAACATTAATAAAAATAGCACGAACGTGAAATTGCGTAGGACGGAAAATTTTGGATAGAAACTATTTGATATGTTTTGAATAAATTTTAAACTTAAGTTTATCATAAAATGAAAATAAATCATTCTATAACGGGCAATTTTGAAATCTTATTCCGTATGATCATCATATTTTAAAAAATTAAGTAGCAAAATAAAATTTATCATAGTTTAACATAAGAAATAGCGTATTAAATCGTACAAAACATTGTAGTAGCAATACCGAAATAGTAGGGAAGATTAAAGTAAAAAAAATTGAACCTTTTTTGGAGTGAGTCAATCTTACTTTATTAAAAAGAATCTCAAATCCAATTGAACTCCTAACTTCAAATTTTTTTATTTGTTTTTTTCCCAAACTACCAAATTATTTTATTGAACTAATATGTTAACTAACAAATGTAATCAAATTATTACTAATTTGTATCTCATAGCTGTAATAGTTTAGAAGTAAATGTGAATACACAGCATCCCCTGACCATTCTGTGTAGCATATTGATCGTATAACCCTATGCCAACGGAAAAAAATAATGTGATATTCTTATATCACTATTAAAATCACTTATTCAATAAATAAAGTAAATTAACACATAAATTATCAAATTAAATAACTTGCAGATATAGAAATATACATATATAAATTTTACTGTTAGATTAATGAGTTAAATGCTTGAGTATTTGTATGCCCATGATAAACATATCTATAACATAAAATTAAGTTAATTGAAAATGTCGAGTAAAATATATATATATATATATATATATATATATATATATATATTAAGAAGTTCAATGGATGGATATATAAATATTTTTAGTTTATACGTGTCTCCAAGTTTCCAACGAAATAATTAAATTTTTGTCTCAAAATCAATCAATTCTTTTATTCAAATTTACTATTTATATTAAATTTAATTTCATACTTAATTGACACACATAAATTAAAAAACCTTATATCAAATTTATTATTATATTATTATGTAAGAATGCATTGCTTTTTAACAGGCAGGAACTTTTTATTTTATTTGGTTTCCTCTTTAAAACACGCCCCAAAAGGTTCGGCTGCAAACTCCCTTCCCATCTCACGGACGACCACCCTCCTACACGGCTACACGCCCTACGTCGTCGGAGAACGATCTCAAAAAGGGTCGCGGATCGCCGGCAGAGGCGTCGATCTCGCGGCAGCCTTCTTCGTCGTCCACTATACTCCCCAAATAGCTCCAGACGACGGACTCTTCAAGCATAGGGTAAGGATTTGCATTTTGATTCAAGATTAGAGCTTTGGTTTCTCTTTCACTGTTTTCTCTTGTCTCTGTTACTTGTATCTGTTATTGGATCTGGACACCTTTGCCGCGTGAGTAGCCTGATCAGCTGTCTTTTTGGTTCTTGGAGCTACACTATTATTATCTTGTTTCTAGTGAATTGCCAAGGATAAGAAGTAAATGAAGCTTGCAATTTCCTTATTCTCCGTGTATTTTGAATAGCTCTTCTCAATGTTTCTATGTGAATTGTTGTTTCTTTTGTGGAAATAGTTCATTGCTAGCAATGCTACATTGGCAAAAATCAGTTTTGCAATTTGGATGCGAGTTTATGGGATAACGAAGTTGTAGATCAACTTTCTCAGCTAAGTGGTGTCTAGTTTAATAAACAACTTTATCGTTCAATGTTGGCAAACTATATATTGAAAATAGAGGGTAAGCTTCACGTGTTGTGAAATCTTCGAACTTACACACTGATCCCCAAATACTTGAGGTTTAAGCAACTAGATGAACTTTCAAATCGCATGTGAGCTTTGAGATATGGGAAATCAGTTTACATTGTTTAAAGCTATTAGAGTTTTGTGTGCTTCAGTAATTTCCATATCATCTTTCTTCTTTCAATGGCTGATTGAGTTATATGCTAACTGAACCACATAAATAAGATAAATTATGCCTTGGGAGCTTTGCCTTATTAACATTAGCTTTAAGCTTCTGAGGGAAAAAAAGTAAAGTCTACAATGAAAGTCCAGTAGAAGCCAGATTGCTAACTGCACCAAGATGATGGGATATATATTGATATATGCCTATGGTAATATAATAAAATGATTATGAACATTAAACTGTGATTCTTGGCACGAGGTTACTGCACAAGTAGAAAAAAAAAGAGAAAACAAGAGGTAGATAGCCAAATTGACAAGTTGATAACTTTAAAAGAGGTAGACAAACAAAAGTACTTTCAGATTTCTCTTCTTCTATGGATTTTGTAATCCCCTTTGATAATGGTTTTCCATATACATATTTAAACATAAAAACCCAAAGATAAGAAGAATAAGATCAATGTACTTCTCAAAATTGACTCTTTCTTTACTAGACCAGAAAGAGTTTTGTTCTCTAAAGCTGTTTCGTTTTGGTCTTTTTTCCTTTCCTTTAGGCTTTCCATTATGAACACACACACACACACATACACGGTTTTAGACCATGGAAATTATTGGGTTCTAGTTGTTGTAGTTGGCACAATCTGTTGTCATCTTCTGAAACTTATTGATCAGGCAATGTTTGTAAAGAATACACAAAGAAACTTTTTTTCTTTGAGAGAGTTACACAAAGAAACTTAAGTATAAGCTAGTTCATTTAACTGATCTGTCTCATATATTTGTCATGCAACTCTATCTTGGCCATTGGTTATAGATGAATTTGATCATAAGTCATATAAAGTCATATTTCCGTGTTAATGGTGTTTTAACCAATATTGTCAAACTCATAAATAGGACACATGAAAGAGGGAGAACACATGTAATTGTAAAGATGTAACATAGAACGTCCGATTCTATCATATTTTTATTTAGGAATATATCAATATATGAATCTATTAGAAAATATATAAATCTATTTTCTAGGGCCAAAATATAAACCTATAATATTAGGATTAGATGCACTCCCATTTGAACCTACAAGCACAAAATACAATTTCTCATGACTCACATCTGTTTAAAAATTTTAATTTGATCATGTACTTAGTTATTTAAACTATCTTGTGCTTTAAAAGTGGAAAGTTTAACACCAGTAAATTCATAATAATAACAAAGAACAACAATTGCAGTTTCTTAAAGAAACATTAATAATAGTCAAGCATTAAGAACAAAGAGCAAAATAAAATTCTAATTTGCAGCCTAAAAAAATTAAAAACAAAACATATCACCACAAAATGGAAAAGAAAATCTGATGACTGGCTGCTCCTCCCAGGAAAAGAAGAGTGAGAGGGAGGCGGACAGAGAAAGAACAGGGTTAGGGCTTCCTGTTCATGAGGGAGAAAGAGAGACAAAGATAATTAGAGAGAGAGAGACCCAGTTCACGTAGAGAGAAACCTTGATCTCGAGCAAGGAGGCACGAGAGAGAGAACCTGTTAGAAGACCAACGAGAGCAGCACGGCAGCTGGGGAAGCAGGTCAGCACGGTGGAAGCAGATCAGTCGCGGCGGCAGCAGCAGGTCAGGGCAGTGGCGAACGGCAGGACATTAGGGCTGCGGCGGCGACAGGCATGTATCTAAGCAGCAAATCAAAAGGGAGAAGAGATTAGGACTTATTGAAATAACAATACAATCCAGGTACTCCACGTTCTTACAAGCCAGCATGCGATCCTACCGCGGGCTGGTAAAAAATGATCCAAGATGGGATCGAGCACGAAATCCGTCTGTCAACTCATAAAATAGTATGCTTTTACTTTTTGGCACGCAATTTTGACAACATTTTGCATAAATCGTATGATTTGTTATGATTTCCTGATCTCTTTACTGTCTTTTCTATGTATCAATTTTATTTTTTTGTTGTAGGCTTATTGCAATGCATTCTCCCCTATGCAATTCAGCGAATGCACAATGTGATGTCTTGTTTTTATATAGTCTTTGGTGTTATAAGATAGTGCTGTTATAATTTGCTGGATCCTATTATTGTAGAAGAATATACTGTCGACCGTCAAGAAAGGGTGTGTCTGCTTAATATGCTTCTCAGACGAATAAGACTCGGTCGACCTCTGGGACGATGCCTCATTAGCACCAATAGCTATGATCTTGCTATCGCGGAGCTTAATAAGGTAGAGCTCATTTCCATCTTTTGTTGCTCATGGATTTCTCCGGATTAATATTTTGTTTTTTGTGCACTAGATAGTATGTTTAATGTCTTCTTTGATGAAAAATGGTGCCACAGAGAAAATTAGAAAGAAGTATCTAGCTGTCGCAAAGAGACCCAACAATATATTGAGTAAATAGCTGGCCCATGGAATTTAGATGATTGACAAAAATCAGCCTTGCACATCTTCATGTTTAATGATATGATACCATCTAATTTTCATGTATGATCTTATTTCTGAATATTGTTGATATGATAGTAGGAATTTAAGAATAAACTAGAGTGATTGAAGATTTAAAAAAAGTTCCTTTTTTTATCTAATTGTAACAATCTAATTCTTAGTACAAATGTTTTGTTTCTACATAGAGGTATATGAGTGTGCAAACCCACTTTTGTGTAAACATGTGTAAACAACTAAAGTTATAAGTAATTTTAGTTAAAAAGAGCGGAAATCCAAATTGCTACATTGACTCTGATTATTTTAACTAAAATTAATAATAATTTTAGGTGTTTACACAGATTTACATAAAAAAAAGTGGGTTTGCACACCCATTTTTCTCGTTTACATATTTCTTCATGGTGTCTTTAAGGAAAATATGCTAAATTGTATCAACGCAAAATAAGGAAAAGGAAAGTCATTCATACATTTTGCTTTTTCACCCATTTGCAGGAGATGGAATCAATTTTTGGTGAATCTCCTGATTCTTTGAATCCATCTGCTCCTCATCAGATGGGTACAAGTCCTGGTACCCCTCCATTGCTTTCCTCGACTCCAGATGCTCCTGGAAACCAGCATTCTCCTTCAAAAATTTCAGACAAAACCTCAATAGGCTTGACACATGTGGATAGTAGTGGCCAAGCAAGGATGGTAGATGTATCTTCAAAAGAAGAAAGCAGAAGGACTGCTGTTGCTTCATGCAGAGTTCTCCTGGGTCAGCAGGTATTCAATCTTGTTGCATCCAACCAAATAGCAAAAGGAGATGCACTGACCGTTGCAAAGATAGCAGGAATAACTGGTGCAAAGCAGACTAGCAACTTGATTCCTTTATGTCACAACATCAATCTCAGCCATGTACGAGTGGATCTAAAACTTAATGAGAAAGACTTTAGTGTAGACATAGAAGGGGAAGCTACGACAACAGAAAAGACTGGTGTGGAGATGGAAGCACTTGCGGCAGTTTCAGTTGCTGGGCTTACAGTATATGACATGTGCAAAGCTGCTTCTAAGGAGATATGCATCACAGATGTCCGACTTGAACACAAAACTGGTGGAAAGAGTGGCAGCTGGTCGCGGAACAAGTGATTCATCTGCAATTCATTTTTGTCACTTCTACTTCACGATTTGAAAGATGAGCTCATGAGCTATATGCTGCTTTTATTGTTCTTCACCAAATACAATTGATTTGTGCCATTATGCAATGATTAGAAGTGCCTGAATTCATGTATAAGAATTTTTTTTATCTAATCGAGTTGTCTTTAGCATAGGAGATTTGGGGAGCACAGTTGAAGTGACAAGAGCTATCGTTCATGTAAGAAATACAAAACATACTAGCAACAATTTTCCGGTAACTCTCTTTGGTGGGATCTATCCGTTGAAGGTTTTAAATTATACAGTTGAATGATGTGTCGTATTTAAAAAATTTTACCTTTTTGTACACCTGAAATTGTAATATTTTATTGAAGCTTGTTGCATCTGGCAGCTCCCATTCATAACGAGCACATTTCAGGTACAATATGCAATTTTTGAACCAAAGGACAACTTTGTTTTGGCTTACATTGAGGGATTCAACCCAATGATTCAGCATTTGCACCACGAGCTGCAACACTGGCACCAAGTTTTGCATACCAATGATCAAAATAAAAAGTATTTGTTGTATTTGCTCTTATTATCTTATACATAATTTATAGCTTGCAAACTTTAGAATCACAGTTAACTCATGAGTAATTATAATTATAATCACAGGCATCAGATTAATAGTAGGATAACATCCCAACTACCACATAATAGTATGATAATATAAATAATATTATCACAAAAGTACCACATAATAGAACGATGAGATAAAGAAAAGTAGCACAGCAAGTCATAAGATGCTAATTTTCATCACTGAAATTTTTCTCATATTTGACTATAAAACATTTCCAGCAACAGCAGTCAAAACAGGTTTGAGCATGCAGCTCAACACCTAATTGAAGGCTCCTCCAGGCTAGCAACAATTATCCTCCATTGCAACAAAGGCAAAATAGAGTTGGTCTGCAGATTTGAACTAGTTGCAGTAGCAGCCACATCAGGATTAGGAGATGAGATTGAACTTTCAGATGATACTGGTACATCCAAGCCATGATGATGCCTCCCTCTCTTCATCCCACCCACATGTGAATCAAGGCCGACGTCTGGATGTGGCTGCTTGGAAGGATCCTCACCATACTTCTCCGCAATATTCGATGTGCATTCATCCTGAAAGAAGGAAAGAAAAACAGTGAAAGAAGATTATACAAGACTTGTAAAGATAGAAAACAGAAACAAATTGAGTTGATTCTCAAACATACAACAAGCTGTGGCGCAGACTCTGTGATAGTCTTCAACTTTTTTGTTCTACAAGTGGAATCGTAGACATCTCTATACTACACACCAGATCCCCCATTTCCACTTCCTACATGATTGTCATTTGTCAAAGTTAGCAAATCTTTATTTGTACTAAGATTAGTATTCAAATGTGATTAAAGTTGCACGTGGATCAGAAATTTTGTTATCCTTCCCTGTCTCAGACTTGTCCTTCAAAATTTTCTTTTTCCTGAAAATGGGAGAAGCCTTATCAAAAAAGAATAATGAAATAAGAAATTTGCATCCCTAATCAAATCCATATCCACTTACGAATTCGGAATTTTAGCTCCAATCGAGAATTTGTAATATGGTCCGCCACCATGTTCGCATCTCTCTACACCATGAAAAATCCAATTGACATAAATCGATAAGAAGTCATTATAATATAAATCCCTCTCTAATCCAAATTTAACATTTGATTTAAGGTTCCCACATTTCTGACAAGGACATGATATTTGACAATATTTCTTATCCTCATCTTTGTGTCCATAAGCAAACTTTATGAATTCATCGACTCCATCTTTGAATTCTTCTGTTAGTTATAATGCTATATGCATTCTGCCGCGAAATCCAGCTTGATCTGGTATCATGTTTACTGAAAATTAAATAATAAGATCAGATGCAAAGAAAATCATGTCTTTTTCTACTTCACATTTCAATTGTTAGTAGTAATAATGTAATATTGCAAGAACACATCCTAGTGCATACATAAATGAAAATATCCAAGCTCCATCAAACTCTCTAAGGAAAAGAAAACATAGTAGTAAAAGAACACAAAAACACATCAGAATACTAGAGAAATATGAAAGAAAGAGATACTGCACATGTGCATTGCAGAACATAATGTTTAAATGTTTCACCAAAAAATGTCAAAAAGTTAAACCAAAAGTTTTCAATTCCTTTTTTGATTTGTTTAAGTTTTTCAGGATAACTGAAACATGCTGCTGAATCCTTTATCACATACAAACTACTTATCAACCAACAAATCGACACATTATTTTAACTCCAAAAGAATGTGAATACTGTTCAAATACAACCTTCACAATGAAGTATATAAAGCACATAATTAAAGTCCAAAATCACTGATATGTGAAGTTTAATTTTCATCATTGATAGAATCAGTTGGTCATTTTTTATATTTACTAGATTTTTCAATAAAGAAAACGTGGGTGTAAAAGAGAAATATGAAGACGCTTGGATAGTTAAATCATGAACAGAGATGAAGAAAAAGTTGTTGCAATGTTCAAGGACGCCATCATGCTCTTGGACAAGTTGTTTCAATGTTCATGATTCAACTATCCGCAAATGCTATTACCGAAGAAAATGGGTCAAGAACACGTTATCTGAACATGAAAATGCCAAGAGCAAAAGGAGTAAAAGAAAAAAATCAAAAACTTCAGGAAAACTATCGTCATATTAATTCATGAACAGAGATGACGAAAAAAAAGACGAAGAAAGCACAAATTGATAATGCTGACAAGATTATTTTGTTCAAACAAGTGACTAGATCATTTTCTCTTTCCTGCAATAATATGGACTTGAACAATCAGACAGAAACAAGTTAAAATAAAATGAATCAACACAAAAGTAGCATTGATTTCAATGACCAACACACTTGCATCCTCTGTAAACCACACTCATCACTTCTGTGTTGGCCAAATTTTCATCCTTTGCTTAAAGAAAAACAACAGACGACATAAAAGAACCAAATCACTGTCTTAAATCTGATTTTATTCTCGAAATAAAAGGTAGGAACATTTGAGACATTTCAGCTAAGGAACCTCTAGAAAAATAATGAACTCAAATTATACAGATCAATAGATAAAATAATGGCTCCAAACCTCCCTTGGTAACATGAGGCTCGGAATTGTGTTATGTTTCCCTGCTCTGTTCCTGTACTCAGAGAAGTCTTACCAACAAAAAAGTCATGAATTAAGAAATTTGAATCCCTAACCATATCAACATAAGAATCCACATTTTAGCTCCAGTCGACATATGATGTGACTGTTTATTAACCAAGTCTTTGTGCTCACAAGCAAACTTTATGAATTCATCGACTCCATCTTTGAACATAAAATCCAGCTTCGAACAGGTATCATCTTTACTAAAAATTAAACCATTTGATTAGATGCAAACAGAGAACATGTCTTTTCTTCACATTTCAGTAGCTAAGAGTAACAAGGGAATATTGCAAGAGTACACAGCCTATTGCATACATAAATTGAAATATCTAAGCTCTATCCAACTAAGAAAAAGAAAACAAATAAGTAAAGAACCAAAGAATTTAACCTACTCATCTAATGAGAAAAAAGAGTATTTAACCTCACAATATGAGATAAAATCTGGGATATAATGTAACAGAAAAAATGTGATATAACACCTCTCAAAGAATTAGAAAGTAGCATTGAACAATTAAGAGAGAAAATTAAATAGTTCCTAGAGTGTAAAATGCAAGAATAATATCAAGCACAATTTTTTAACAAAAATAAGAGTGCATGATAAACACTATCTCCTAATTCAGAAATCATATACCAACAAGAAAAGTATATCTATTCTATAAGCTTAAAATGTAAGATTCTGAATTTTCAAATGTTCATAGATGCATGATAAAGAAACTATTCTAGTATCTTACTAAAACTATTTATTCCTAAAAATACATCAAGGATGCACTCCTGCACCAATTATATCAGCATAAGTTATATAACTAGTGCCTCAAAACAGTAGTGACGCTGGACACATATGGGCACTCCGATTTTCTAAGGAATTATATTACTAATAAATCATGTCATTATAAGAACTTATCCTTCCAATAGTTAATGATACATATAGTATTTAAAATATGCAAATTGAAAAAGCTTCTTACATAATAAAAGAACAGAAAAAAAATATTAAGAACACTAAAAAAAATGACAGAAAGAAATATCAAACATGTGTTGCAACAAGATGTCTAAATATTAAAGTAAAACTTGACATTTCCTTTTTGTTGGTTTTTTTCTAAAAGTTTCTTTCTTGTTTGTTATTTTTGTCAGATAACTGAAACTTGCTGATAAATTCTTCATCGCATAAAAGCTACCTATACCAATGTTCAAAAAAGTGCATGTAGAACTTTTTATTTGTAGAATTCTGTTCAAAAGGTTTAACGAAAGTAATTATGACTTTATTTGTAGAACTTTTTATTAGATTTAGAAGTGCATGTTCACTTTTATGATAGGCATAATAATACAAATAAATATGAATTTTCATCTCCGTCATAAACCGGATTTTATATAAAATTAAAAAAAAGGATGAATACAGTAATATAAATCTTATGATCTGAACCAATACCCACAAAAGATGGAATTATTATAATTCGATCAACTGCTACCAGCAAAAAGATAAAAGAATGTTCATTTTTTTTCTCTTAAAACACTTGTTGCTTCATCCATATGCACATTCTTTTTCGGCAGAAGCTTTTATACATATACATTTGTTTTCTTAAATTTTTTTTAAAAGAGAAATTCTTAGATTACGTCGTGAAGTTTAGAGAGTCTGAATACAAAAAATTGAGGATTCCCTGAGGTGGGTGTTCCTCCCAAAAAGAGTCGCAGAGCGACTGCCTACCAAAAGATGCTAAGTAATCTGCCGCAGTGTTTGCATTACGACTAACATGTACACATTTGAAGTTAACAAAAGAAGATATAAGATTCCAAATGTCTTCGAAAGAGCTTACATCCGCCAAGGAGGAGCCACAGATCGGTTGATTGTTTGAACAGCCACAAAAGAGTCTGCTTCTAGATGTAGATGTTGAATGCCTAACTTTATGCAATGAGTGAGACCATGCTTAATGCCCCATACTTCAGCTTCTAGGACTGGATTGAAACGTTGATTGAGTGCACCTGCACAGACGAAAGAGTTGTTAGCAGATCTAACTAGGTAGCCTGCCCCCCAGATTCAGTTATCCCTGTGAATGAACCATCTGAGTTCATTTTGTACCAGGGCTGAGTTGGGGGCTCCCAATGGGCCATTGTATGGCACACTGGGGGAGTGTGAGGACCCTCAGACATGTGGGGTTTATATAATTCATTATAGCTAGCCATCCCCCTGAACCATACCACAGTAGGGGTTGCATGAGCTGAACGGAAGTGGGCGTCATTTCGTGAATTTCAGATCCCCCATAAGGATAGAGCAAAAAGAGTTAAAAAACGAGGTCTAGATTCAGAATCCATATTGTCTCCTTCCAAAATCCAGTCTCCCATTGACCATGAATGTAGAAAGGAAAATTGAGTATTTGTGTTAGTCTGTAATAGATTCCATACTTGGGAAGCAAAGGAGCAATCAAAAAAATAGATGGTTGTTAGTTTCAATAGAGGTACCACATAAAGTACAGTTAGGGAGTATGGAGGAGTTAAATCTAGCAAGCATGTCTTTTGTAGGCAGCCTATTATGAAATAATTTCCAAAGAAAAATGTGAATTTTTGGGGGGATCTTTATATTCCATATCACTTTCCAGCCACGCCATCCTGCAAACTGCGGTGGGTCAGGGGGCCTGCTAATAAATTTATAGACTGATTTTGTTGTGGGTAATCCAGAAGGTTCTGGAGCCCAAACCCACTGATCATCATAGGGCAAGGCAGGCAATTTAATGGATAAATTTTTTTCAACCAAGCATGGAGCAAAAAGATGTTTAAGTAAATCAGAATTCCATACAGACTGTTGAAGCATATCAGCAACCTTTAGATAAGAGAGTCGTGAATGAACATTAACAAAAGTAGGCTTAAAACAGATGGGAATATTGAAAAGCCATGGATCCCTATAAACACTTGTTTGATTACCACTGCCTATTTGTTTTCTGAGCCCCCCTTTGATAAGATCAATAGTCTACAGGATTAGCCTCCAACTCCATGCCCAACTTGAAGTTGGGAGGGGTGGTATAAACCAGGGATGAGGAAATTCATATTTATTGATTACCAGATCCACAAAAGGGTCTTCATGTTTGTTTAATATGGAAACCATCCTTTTGGCTAACAATGCAGTTCTAATATGATGCAAATTCCTATCAACCTCTCGATATCTTTTCTAATGATTCTATAAATCCGGCTGATATATAAACTGAGCTAAGTGAATAATTTGGCATAGAATTTAAGGTTGATTTTATCAAAGTAGTTTTACCAGCTTGTGTTAGGGTTTTCATTTTCCAACCTGCTAATTTACCTTGCATTTTATCAGATATGTGAGTAAGTGTGGTTCTAGGAAGGTATTTGTACGATATTGGAGCTCCTAGATATATAAAAGGGAAGGTACCTATATCAATTTGCAAAATATTTTTTATCACTGTTTTCCTGCTACTATTAAACTTTGGTGGAAGATAGATAACTGACTTTTGTGTGTTAATTTTCTGATTGGTAAGGGCCAAGTACTGATCAAACACAACTTTTATTCTTTTACAATTTAGGGATGTGGTTGCCATGCAAACTAATAAGTCATCTGCATAGAAAAGGTGACTAATTGACATGGACCCTGATTTGAAAGGCTTTATTTTTCCAGATGCTATTTCCTGATTCAGCAAGGATGAGAATGCTTGAGATACCAGAATAAAGAGATATGGAGAGAGGGGGTCACCCTGTCTAATTCCCTTGTTACTTTTAAAGTAGGTGGATTGAGATCCATTGATGCAACAGGTAAAGATACGAGATTGTATGCAAGTTTTTATCCAGTTGATAAATTTAGGTGAAAAGTTCATGAGGTTTAACACATTTATAATTGCATCCCAGGATACTCTGTCAAAGGCTTTTTCCATATCAGCCTTAAGTATGAGGTATTTCCTCCTTCTTTTGGTCATGGAGTGGGCAATCTCTTGTGCAAGAAAAAGGTTGTCCTGTATAGATCTATCTGCTACAAAGGCAGATTGTGCCTTATCAATGAGGTCAGGCAAGGTAGGCTTTAATCTGTTTGCTAAGATCTTAGCTATTGCTTTGTAGGTAACATTGCAGAGTGATATGGGTCTGTAGTCAGTTACTAGTTTAGGATTTGTTTTTTAGGTATGAAGGTAATTGATGTTTTGGTGTACCCCTGAGGTAGTTGTCCAGATTGAAAAAAATGCAGAATTTCTTTTGTTATATCTTGCCCAATAATATCCCGATAATTCCTAAAAAATTCACATGTGAATCCATCTGGTCCAGGGACTTTTCCATAAGCCATGTTCCAGAAACTATTCTTAATCTCTTGAGCAGTGATTGGTGAGATTAAAGTATCAGTTCATGAGTTATTTAAGGACGGAAGAGAAGGCCAATTTTATAGTGGTATAGGGGCTTGGGAGTCTGAGGCCCATAATGAGACATAGTGCTTTACAAACATTGATTGAATTTCCTCATCTTCAGTAGCTATATTTGCCTCACTGTCTTTAATTCTATTGATATGATTCCTTTTATTTCTGATGATTGTACTTAGATGAAAGAACTTTGTGTTTTTATCTCCATCCTTGATCCAACTAACCCTAGATTTAGACCACCATTTAACACTTATTTGTCTTAGATAAGCAGCATGTTGATTATACAGGCTCCTAGGTGTCTTCAGTTCCTCTTCAGATAGTCCATGATTTTCATCTTTGAGCTCAAGTTTAGTGATGTCCTGCTTAGTAATTTGTGCCCTATTTTCAAGCCTTCCTAAGTCATTCTTATTCCACTTCAATGTCTGTTCCTTAATTTTATTTAAGGAGTCAGCAGTGGATTGACCTCTTATTCTTGTTTTCCATAGATTTTCTACTATGTCTTTTGGTTCTTTGTATTCAAACAAAAAATGTTCATATCTAAATGGCCTAGGTTTATGTGAGATATTGTTTGTTATGAGAAGGATTGGGGCATGATCTGAAGTGCCTCTATTAAGTGAATGTAGAGTCAGATTTGGGAACTTAGTCACCCAGTGATGGTTTATCAAAGTTGTATCTAGCCTACAGTGGATCTTTGCTAAGTCTTTCCTATTATTGCACCATGTATATTGTGTCCCAACCAAAGGTAGATCTATTAAGCCTTGATCCTAAATAATTTCTCAAAAGATCTTGACTGACTTGGTTAGCTTAAAGGGCGTACCACCTCTTTTGTTGTTTGGATTAATTATGCAATTCATATCACCTGCTATAATCCAGGGTATATCGTCAAAATTTAAGGATGCAAGTGTTTGCCATAATTGATTCCTACTTGAGGGGAGATCACTAGCATAAATAGCAGTTAACAAGAAAGAAAACTTTTTTATGGAGACAATAGCATGGAAGCACTGAGAGGAAAGGTTAATTGCCGTTACCAAGGTAGAACCTATACGCCAAGCAATTAAGATACCACCTGAAGCGCCGGAGCCCTCTTGAAAACAACCTGTCCAATTTCTCCCAAGCCTTCTAATGACCTGTTCTGACTTTGAGCTAACTGTATGTGTTTCTAACAAGACGATAAAATATGGGTTATTCGTAATAATCAAATTTTGAAGTCTGTCACGTACTTTACCTCTTAGGGCCCTCTATAGTTCCATATGAGGATTTTAATCATGTTCTGAAACTTTTAAGTGGGGGGGGGCAGCTACCGCAGTAGCGCCAACATGCATAGCAAGGGTAGACTGATCAGAAGGAGAGTGGTTTTGCAAAGAAGTCTTACCTTTCTTTTTGTTGTTTTCCCTTTTTCTAGCGCTGAGCAAAGTAGGCGGAGGTGAGAACTGTTCAGTCGCTCTTCTGTTACGTTTAGACTCAACTTTTGGTTCCGGGAGGAGGTCAACATCAAGTTCTTCCTCTTCGTCTTCCGATGGGGTGTTTCTTATGCTGACCTTGAACCATTGAACCTTTCCGATATCTAAGCAACGAGTTGAGAATGCTCCAAGGGTGGATGCTGGCTTTCCATAGAAGCCCGCCGAGAAGGAGATCTGGGAGGGGGGCAGCAAGAGGAGAAGTGAGAGGAGGAAAGGTAACATTATCCCGCGCAGGAGGGGTGAGCGTTGTTTGATTTAGTTTGGACATGTGCGGGAAGCCACGTGGAGTAATCTGGGGAGCCTCGAGGGTATCGAGCACGTGACTATCCTCGAAGATCGCATCACTAGGGTTTCCCAAGACCAACTGGCTTGTGCTGCCTCGAAGAGAGCTTTCTGGAGGAGAAATATCCGTTGGGTGAATCTCAAGCATCTGATCTCCAGATGCGAAATCCTGGCGGTACAAATCTTCTGCAGCTAGGGCGTCCATTCGATCCTGGACCGGTTTAGGTCGCCACCTGGATCGTTGGACCGGTCTTGTTCCGGGACGGTGGTCTTCCACACGTGGGTTCCCAGCGTTGCCATCCCTTACGGAGGCCATCGCCGGAAACCGACTCCGCGGATTGGAAGACCTGAGCCATGTTCTGTAAAGCAAGAGACCGTCCTTACCAGCCGGCAGGAGACCTTCGGAACTCTTTCTTTCCGGACAAAGATCCAGATGGTGTCCAAAATGCCCACAGTTGAAGCAGAACAGTGGAATATTTTCATAAGTAACACGCTGAAAGAAATGAGAACCATTATGGAGACGAATCCATGTACCTTGTTTAACAGGAGCCGCAAGATCTAATTGAATACAGACTCTGGCAAAACGTAATTTCTCACCATTTGTAGTATAATCATCCATTTTTAGGGGAGTACCAAAGATAGAAGCGATTCAAAAGATGGTTTCAAAATTTCCAAGTTCGAAAGAAAGGCTGAGGAGTTGAATCCATACCGGCGAAGTCGATAAATGTTCATCATAAGGGCGAAAGAAAGATTTTGCTTGGGTCACGTTTAAGAGATTACCTTCATAGTTCCAGGGATTTTTGGTTAATACGCCTAACATGTCCGCTTCACAACCAAATCGGAAGAGAAGATAGCTATTTCCCAACTCTACGACCTTCAAGGGAGAGGTCAAGTTCCAGAGCTTTGGAAGGTTGATCTTCAGTTTTTCTACAACAGCTTCGTTTCCCAGGAATCTGCTCATGAGACAACTATGCAACTCTTCCGATCTTTGAGCGATTTCTTCCTCGCCGATGATGACTTCATCTGCAGATGTTTCTTGTATTGTCTGAAGTCGTTGTTTGGAGATTTGGGAGGAGACAAGCTGAGGTCAGATGTCGTTAAAAATCGTCGCGCTCCTCAGCTTTTCTTATTTTAAAGCAACATAAGTTACACGGTAACAATTATGTTAAATAAAACAAAAATGATGTTTATTAAAGAGAATGATGTTGTTTTTTCTGTGTTTTGTCAATCAGAAAAAAAAAATTAATAGTGAAACATTTTCATTCATAAAAAAATGAAAAAAAAATTCCATTTATATTGTCTTCATCTCGAAAGATGGCGTCATTTTTTATCTTAAAAAATAGATACGAACGATAAGATCAAATATAATATACGATCAAAGTATTTTTTTTTTACTATTCCTTTTCTTAAAGAAATTCAACTAGTTTTCTTTAACCCATATTTTTCATGTCAAAAAAGTTCGAGTCTAACTATAACGGGTTAAGATCCATACAATATAACGGGTTGTACCCATTAAACGTAACGGGTTTGATCGATTTAATACAACGGAGCTGAACCGACTCCGACACTGTGTTCGCGGCCATATATCCTCCATAACTTCCCCGTTCGTTAGGTCGAAACGGAAGAAGAAGGGAAAAAGAAAAGGGAAAACGATGATGGACGACGGAGACGGCGAAGAAGGCCGGAGGGCGGTCGTCCGTTTGATCGAGTCGGCCACCAATTCCACCGCCGGCGAGGTGTCCCCTCGCCTTCTCAAGGCCATCAAGTCGGCCGTCCGCTCCTCCGACGCCGACCTCCGCGCCGCTGCCCGCTCCCTCCTCGACCTCATGAAGAGACCCCATTCCCACGTAACCCAAATCGCTCGTCTCCCTCCCTCTCCTCCTCCTCCTCCTATTCCTTCTGCTAACTCTTTGTGCTGTTGGAAATCGCAGGTGCGGTACCTAACGATCCTAATCGTTGACGAGCTCTTCATGCGCTCGAAGCTCTTCCGGTCGCTCGTCGTCGTCGATCTGGACAAGCTGCTCAACCTGGGCGTCGGTTTCCGCCGCGACGCGCCCCTCCCACCCCCCTCCTCTTCCGCGTCCCTCCTCCGCCAGAAGGCCATCGAGCTGCTGGAGAAGTGGAACGACGCGTTCGGGATCCACTACAGGCAGCTGCGCCTGGGGTACCACTACCTCAAGCACACCCTCAAGTTCCAGTTCCCCAACCTGCAGGAGGCGGCCGCTCGGCAGCAGCAGGAGCGGAGGGAGAGGGAGGTGCGCACGCAGGAGATTCTGCGCACCAAGTTCGAGAATCTGAAGGAGAAGCTCCCCTCTGTCCGGGCGGAAATTCGTTCGGCTGTGGATGAAATTCAGGAGTGCATGGACATTGTTAGCGTGAGGGATGATGCAGAGGAGTTTGATGCTACTGTGCCGAATGATGATGATGAGGAGGAGGAAGAATTCCGGACACAGGAATTGCGCCAGATCCGTATGAGCGCGATGAATGAGAGTAAGAAAATTTGTGAGACTAGTGATAACAGGCCAATCTTTGATGCTCTAAGGGAATCTCTGAAGGTCCTAGTCTTAAAGCATTTGCCGTTGGTGCAGGAGTGGATATCTCTCCTGATCAGAGTTGATCTCGCGGAAAACAGCTTCAGGGATGCTGCACTCAAGGAGCTTATCGACACTCGCAATCTTATCCAGTCTCTTAAGAATAGGTGCAGTGCATTAGGATGTGTCCTTAGTGACTCCATTCGGAAAGAGGATGATGATGAAGACATGTGGGAAGAGGGGAAAATTGAACTTTATAGGCCCAATAATTCTAGTGTGCCGGAAAGACCTGTTGAAAAGTCTGCGGCTCTTCCATCTTCGAATGAGCTTCGGACAGCAGCTAAAGATAAACTTAAGCTGTCAGATAATCCCAGGGCAGAACTTTTTGCTGAAGCTCCTGTGATGACTTGGGGTCCATTCTTGGACAACTGGGGTTCCAACCAAGATGTACTGGCTAACCAGAGAGGTATGGAGCTTCAGGGGCACTGGGGTAGAGTAGATTATGATGCCGTGATTCCAGCGGAAAAGATTGCTGAGCTCACTGCCCATAGAACAGTCTATCAAGAAGAACCTGTCAAGATCAGACCGTGTCTTGCTCCGCTGAAGAAAGGGGGGCTTTGTCAGAGGAAGGACCTGAGGGTTTGCCCTTTCCATGGTCCCATTGTTCCACGTGATGTCGAGGGAAACCCTGTAGAATCTACAACATGTAATGAAACAGAGACAGAGACTCTCAATTCTGACGAACAGAAAGATGACCTGTCAGCTGATGATGAATCTCTTGATTTGGGGGGAACAAGATCTAAGGAATTGCCAAATCAAGCAGTTAAGATTGCCAAGGTAAGAGGTAAGGGTATTTTGAAGCTTGTAAAATCTGCCAAAGTTCCTTGTGATGAAGGGAAAACTGAACCAGAGACCTCTACTGAGGCAACTGACGAGAAAGATGATCTGTTGGTTGCTGATAAGTCTCTTGCTTTGGGAGATGTAACAATTGAGAAATTGGCAAAGCAAGCAGTCACGAATGTCAGGGAAAGTGATGTAAAGGCATTGAAGCAGGCGAAACGTGCCAAAATCCGTGAACATAATGAACATATGTTGCGGGAAGCTGCAATTGCTTCAACATCATATTCTGAATCTTTGCAAGAACAGAGGGATGCATCATTTGATGACCATAGTCATGCCACAGCGAAGAAGCCAACACTTGCATCAATGCTAAAGAAGAAAGTGACGGCAAAAACTAGAATAGCTCAGAAGCTTAATGCGCGTGTAACACACTCTAAGAAAAATGTTGTGTGTAACAGATTCTGCTAGCAAACAACTTATGCAGGCACCGGGATTCCAAGTAAAGGGAAGTTTTCCAAACCAGTGGTAGTATTAGCTTGTAGTGAGAATTTTCTCTCGTCTTATAGCAAAAAAGTATTTCTCATGCAAGGTCATCACATGGGGAACAAGGCAGTAGTATAGAGGAAACATAGGCCATCCGATTTTTCTTCACTTTTAGTTCGTATTGTGATTATTCCAGTTGTTATAATTGTTTTGTGTTCTTAAAGAACAGATAAATGTAAAGATAATACAAAATCAAATCCTCTTAAAAGTTTATTCAAAATGAATACTTCTGCATCTAGGATCAGCCCCTTTTTCACAAAGGTCATGTTGCTGTTTCCTGTTGTTGAAGCATTGCTGTTGTTCTTAAGAGTAGTCCTTACCTTGTATTTCCAAAGATGAATAATGTTATAACGTGGTTCCAGTGAGTTGTTTTCAGGTCTTGATGTTGTTTGATCTACTTGGGTGGAAGCGACGTATCATTTTGTGTTCTAGCTTATTGTGATGCAATGTGCATTAACCTTACTCAAGGATTCAAGGAAAGTGCTTGGAACTCAAAACTTAATTCTCATATAACAAGAATATGCAAACCAGTATTGTCTCAAAATGGATGGTTCCTATTGATATCATTATTTGTGTTGTTTTCAGATGCATTAAGTTTTTGCTGTAAAAGAGTTTACAAATAGAATATTTTTGTGCTTTACTTTTCTCACCATATTGTATTTGTAGATAAGCACTCTCTTGCCTCTAGTTATGGTGCAAATTGATAGCTTATTTTGTTTTTCTACAACATATTTGTACTGTATCTGATGCCTGATTATTTTCTCTAGCACTTTATTCTCTGATTTGTTCATATTAGATCAGTGTTACATTGGTCTAAAAATGGTATATGATACAGGTCCAACATAAGCCTTGAAATGACAAATATCAGGTTTACGAAATAGCTGGGTTTTTACTTGAATGAAGAAGAGTTAACAAGCATGGTACTTCTAAAAAACAAAAAACAAGTATTGTGCTTATGGATGTGCAAGTAGTCATAGAACATACTTGGTGCATCCGGATGCTGGAGAGATACCAAAGTAAGAGATGGTGTTCTTTTACAATATAAGATTAAGTGCCATAAACTCTTGGATTTTTGGCTGCTTCAATTCATCATGTGAATAATTGTGAATTTCTTCCAATCTACTGTCATACTTCGACGGTCTTGCTTCTAAATGGTGTTCTTTGTTTTTCCATGATGTCTAAATGTGATTCTCCTCTTCTGATCTGCTATTGTATTCTTGTGGATCCAAAATTGTTCAATGCTACATGTAGCACCAATGCTATGTATGTGACTCTAGATTCAGATATTTTATCACGTAGCAAGCCTGTCATCCAGCAATGTTTGTTTTGTTACAATGTTCTAGACTGGTAGAAAGTTTACATTAGTTGATTCTTGAACCACAGGCGCGCTAGCACAATCTCTGGATGCAAGTGTAACACAAATCGTCACTCAACTCAGTTTTCTCCAAATGGTCATTGCACTTTTGTTTGAACTTCAAAATATTTTCAAATGCAATCATCTTGATCGCCTACCACTAATCTTTTAAATGCTCGCTTAGGAAGATGTTACAACTTACAAATATACTTTTTTTCTTACCGTCACATCAATATCATTTTTGGCAAAAATAAATAATAAATTTTGAAAAATACAATAAAAAAGAGGGCAATAACCACTTGCCGAAGGGGGGGAGGGGGTCGGCAGCCGCATTCTCTCCGCAGCCCTCCTCTCCTCCGGCGAGGTCTTTTTATTTTTCATTTTATTAATTTATTTTTATCACGTAGGAAAAAATGATTGACATAGAAACGAGATATGTTTGTGTAGAAGAGACAAAAATTTGTATGTGGGGCGGGCACAGCCACGTAAAAATATAAATAAAAAAATAATGATAGTCAAAATATGATTTGTAAGATTTTATAAAGGGAATGCAATTTCAATCAAGTATATACTGATAGCGAGAAAAAAATGAAAATAGAAGGGAGGGGACAACCGATTACGGGAAGCTAAAATTAACTTTCCCCGGATAAAAATGTTAATAGAAAAGAAGAAAAAAAATAATCTTCATTTCTCGCAGTGTACAGGTTAAAATCATACATGCATTTAACGATGAACGGTGGAACCCATTTTTCTTTATTTGTAAGCTAAACTACTCGGGCTATGCATTATTTTAGCTTTAGAGAAATGACAGCATAAATGAGAGCATCAATGTATTAATCAAAGATACTGCATATGCATTATGTTGTTTTTTTTCCTGATAACGAAAGATCTATTCTATGCCGAAGATATATAAAATTGATCTGCTATCTAAGAGAAAGTCGATGCAACTTATGCTAGGAATTAGGAAAAAAGAGGGTATGCCAAATATTAAGAGGATGTTTGGCTTAGTTTCTAATTAATTAAAAATTAGTTAGCTTTGAAAAATCTTCACGCTTGATAGTAAGAATAAAACTAGTTTACTTAATTTATTTAAATTAAATTTAACTTTAAAAATATTTTAGTCGACATTTCTCTAAACAAATATTACAACTATTTATTATTATTATCAACATTTTTTATCCAAAAATATAACTATTTATATTTTTAAATTTTGACATTTAAAATGCTTATCTTATCAGCTAAGCTAAATGAGCTCTGAGTGAGTGATGAAAGAGAATTTAATCGAACACAACACTTTAATAATTTCAAATCCTTTATATCTTTTTTTTCTGACATCCACTGATTTTTCATTTTCCGTTAGTATATATCACCTAATATATCACAATTCCATTATATATCTTTAGTTATAAAGGACTATACTATAATATTCTTTTAAATATATTATAAAAAATTATAGGATTTAATAGGGGTGTTCCCCTACTTAAGTAGGGAACACCCTGTGTCCTCTTTTCCCATTCGTTCGATCTAAGATCCATGGCTTAGTAAAAAGGCGCGTGAACCACCATTAAGCCCATCTAGTTCACGCTAAAAAAACAAAAGTACTTGGTTCACGTTAAAAAAATCAAAGTTATCTCATGCTCCATCGCAACTCCTCCTCTCTCTCCTCGCCATTTCTCCCATCACGATTTAGGGCATAAATCTCCTGGCGGCTTCTCCCATGGAGATTTAGGGAATGCTTCCCCTTCCCCACCTCGTCGTTCGCTGATCGTTGCTCGTCGTCTCTCCGTTCGCTGATTGCTTGCTGCCTCACCATTCGTCGTTTGCTGCTCGCCGCCTCCTTGCCTCGTCGCTCGCTGCTCGCCGCCGTCCCCTTGTTCGC
>LTAE01001228.1:5387-51716 GCA_001647135.1 Pontederia paniculata | reverse complement strand
CGTCCGAGGTTCCATGAGGGAATCTGCGGACGTCGGGCTCTGTCAGAGGAAGCTTTGGGAGGGCGTCCGAGGATCTCATTGGGAATGAGCGAGCGACCAAAGTACTAGCAGAGGGCAGCGGCAGCCATCCGAAGGATTCAGGAGGAGTCAGAGGTGGACCGCAGCGGCAGTCATCCAGAGGACTCGAGGAGTCAGAGGTGGACCGCAGGTGTCAGAGGTGCTGGCACGGGCCCAAGTCGGTCGACCGTGGGATGCAAACTTGGTGTTTGTGTGCTGTTTGTGTGCTGTTTGTGTGCTGTTTGTTTTCTCTCTACTCTCTTCTCAGTTTGTGTTTACATTCGCATATGTATGCTTCCGCTGTCATAACACATCTAGACTAAGAAAAGGGTAAAAAGTTTTAATAAACCAATTCACACACCCCCACCCTCTTGGTGCCATCTAGATCCTACACCGTGTACTATAACTTTTTTTCGCGAATAACCCCAAACTATAACTTTACCGATTTTAGTCCCTAAACTATTTTTGCTTTGACATTTTAGTCCTCTGTCAATTTTTTTTGTTAAAGTTCATTTTTTAGATATGTTAATGACACTTGTACCCTTACGTAAAAGTTTAAAATATTTTTTATCTTTTATTTTTTATTAGTTTAAAACACGTATACTCTTTTGCTAATCCTTTTTTAGATTAACAAAATAAGTAATAAAAGATAAAAAAATATTTTAAACTTTAACATAAGGGTACAAATGTTATTTAACAAAGATAAAAAAAATTAACTTTAATAGAAAAAACAACAAAATCAAACGTTAGGACTAAAATGTCAAAGTGGGAATAGTTTAGGGACTAAAATTGGTAAAATTATAGTTTGGGGTTATTCGTGGAAAAAAGTTATAGTACATGGGGTGTCAACGAAAATAACCCTTTTGTAAAAGATTGTGTCAAGATCAAGGAAAGATTGACTATCAAAGCTAAATGAAGCATTATGGACATGTAGGACGACCTATAAAACAACATTCGGTGACATACCTTATCAGTTGGTATATGGTAAATCCTGCCATTTGCCAGTAGAAATGGAACACAAGACATATTGGTTGTGATACAACTGAACCTAGATTTGAAGAAAGCCGGAGAAAACAGAAATCTGCAGTTAATGGAGTTAGAGGAATTGAGAATGCAAGCTTATGAGAATGCAAAAAATTACAAAAAGGACCAAAGTTTGGCACGACAAACG
The DNA here is from genome assembly GCA_001647135.1 of Pontederia paniculata. NCBI lineage: Eukaryota > Viridiplantae > Streptophyta > Magnoliopsida > Commelinales > Pontederiaceae > Pontederia > Pontederia paniculata. The sequence goes on along the minus strand of LTAE01001228.1, from coordinate 50,488 downwards.
CATCCTCAACAAGCAAATCGAAGTTGGATTACGAGTTCTCCTCTTCAACTCTAGATTAAAGTTACTTTCAGGCAAACTTAAGTCAAGATGGATTGGCCCATACATCATCACAAATATGTTTGATCACGGTGTAGTAGAGTTAACTTCAGAACAAGGGCATATTTTCAAAGTTAATGGACACTGTCTGAAGTTGTATCATTCTAAAAATGGAGCACCTGAATGAGAAACTATCATGCTCTAAACAACACAAGAGATGTAACCGAGAAGAATGTTTATCAGGGACATGAAATCGTGACACTTACTGGGAGGCAACCCAGATTAACCATCAATAAATTCTTTGTTCTATGTATGTGCATATTTAAGGTAGTCAGATGTCAAGTCATGATCGGTAGTCTACGAAGCTGCAAGATCTGCCAGAAGGCGAATCGCCTCAGCGCTTTGCAGGAAAAATCTAATCTCCCGCCTATGCCTCACTAACGTCATCCCTCAATCATAGCACTCCCTTTTAGGCAACTAACTTACGGTTTCTCTCTCTTCCCTATTTTCCCTCAAAACTTCTGTCTTCACCATTATTTCCATCTTCCCCGTCTCTCTTCCACCGGTTATGGCCGCTACCTGAGTTCAGGAAATCGGACGAACTTGGCGACCTAAGTACAAGGAAACGAAAGGAACTGACGCCGACCCATACACCTTCTACTCCGAGTCCTCATCGGATTCCGAATCACTAGCCATCGAAGCGTAGAGCCATAGCATGTCGATCCTCACACCCGCTCCTCACCACATCCTAGACATTCATCCCTTGTGCACTATTCAGCCACCACCTACCATGGCGAAGGAGAAGACTGCGAAACCGAGACTCGGCTATGGTGACATAGCCCACAAAACCACCTTCTTCAACCTCAGCAACCATCGGCACATCAGCGTCTGAATCGATAAAGGCAAACCCCACTCCATCCATTCCACCTTCGCCACTAACATCAACTGTCAAGCAGGTGGCCATAAGTAAGAAACTTCCGATCAATAGATCTATGGGAACAATCTCGACTACGGCTAAACCCTTAAGTCCGGAGAGGGACTGGCCTCTCCCAACCGTTCCTGAAGTCCTAGCGCCAAAACCTGTGTTGGCACCACCTTCGGTCACACCACTATAAGAACCAATCGCAACGAGCGCTTCTCAACCACCAAAAAAGAAACCGAAGAAAGTGCCCCCAAAGAAGACAACCACAATTCCAGAGCACATAGTCGAGGAAGAAACTGAAACCCTACCTCTAGCGAAGCCAGCAACGAGAAGTTAACGAAAGCGAGATCCGTCGAACCACCCGATGACGTGCTGGTAGTGGCCCCAGAAGAGCAGCCCGCTCCGCCATCGAAGACGAGGAAATCCGCTCCGGAGAAGCCCAAGACGAAGGCGACACCACCAAAGCAGAATGAGAAGAAATGACCATCACCTCCATCGGAAGATGAAGAGGAAGAAGATGCCGATTTACAGACCCTTGTCAGGAAGCCATGCAAACACAACAAGGTTGTGACACCAGAGGTTGTGATCGAGGATAAACAACCAACGACCGAAGTCTCTGAAGTACCACATGCCGCAGAAGAGGAAGTACCTCCAGAAGAGGCCACACCTGCAGAAGAAGAAGAAGTACCTTCAGAAGAGGAGAAAGTGACGTTAGAAGAGGAAACACAGGGAACCACCAAAGAAGAACACCAATTTCCAACGATAAACGCGCAAGAGACAGAAACACCAGTGCCGATTGAATCTAGCGAGTCAACAACAGCATCGGAGGACATACCTCCACGTCAGTCAGATATCACACCCCCACAACAAGCCAAGGAACACTTTCATGATGAACTACCAATTGCACCCCACAACAAGAGATACCTGCTATCACACCCCAACAGTCAAAAGAGTCAGAGGATACAGAGTCCGAAACCTTGACAGATGCCGAGGCCCAACCTAAACAACTCACGAAAGAGCAAGACCCCCATGGACACCTCCAACTACCAACAGATATCAAATTCCAAGATGATGAGCAAAATAGACTATACTAGAAGCTCAAGTCCAGGGACATCCTCGCCACAAGATACCTGGACACCGAAGCATTGAAGAGCCTCGGATTACTTGACGACTTGATTAAGAAGCTGAAGAAGATGGAGGTTGACAGGTTTTTCCTAAACTCCTAGCCGACCTACGACTATATAACAATTGAATTTCTCAGCTCTCTCCAATTGACCAACTCGGAGGACGACGTGTTCCTCAACTTCCGACTCTACAACCGCGAGTTCCACTAGAGCTTCAACGAGATTTGCACCGTGTATGGCTTCCCCACTACAACGGTACAGAAAAAGATCACCAACTATAAAGTAGCGGAGGTGTGGAAGTGGGTCACTGGAGAACACTGCTACGTGCTTTGTCAAGCTAAGTCTTCTTCTTTTCAGAACCCTACAATTCGTTACTTTCAAAAAGTTTTGGCCAATACTCTCTTTGGGAGATATCATATCGAGGCAAATGATAGGGAGGCCAAAATGTATATGATCAGGGGACTGATAAAAGGGAAGAAAATCAACGTGGGACATACGTTTTTGGAATATATTTCTCGGCCAGCTACCTTAGAGAAGGGACCCATAGTCATTGGAGGATTAATCACATCTATTGCAGAGAAGTGCAAATTAGACTTGTCCCAGCTGCGTGCAACGAGGGAGACGACCAGAATTGACATATCCATTATGCTTAGCATGAATATTATTGCGATCAGGAATGACAAGTATGTCTTGGTCTACAAAGGGAACGAGACATCCATTGAACTCCCCAACCCAAAGCTCACCGATATCAACAAAGGGAAGAATTGGACTCTCTTCACACCTGAGCAGAGTGCACCTCCCCCTCTATTGTGGCAGTAAAGACGACCACCACCTATGAAACTAATGAACCTCAGTAACGACCCTATTGACCAAACTTTTGACATAGCAACGCAAGCAATCCGCACTCCTGGAGGCACTCATCCTCCAAACGCGAAACCTGAAGGAGGAAAATCACCAGCTTAAGGAAGACATCTTCAACAAGTTGGACACGCTAAACGAAGAACCAGAGCAGGAAGACGAGAGCTCTAGAGCCAAACCCTCCTCCACTTGAGCGGCCACTCTCCGTGGCTTGGCTACAAACTAGGAACAGTGTTGTGTTAAGTCCGGAGAGGGGTCATGGTTTGATCAAACTCTTCCGATAATTCTATAATCATATCATGAAATCATACCATGAAAATTTTGAACTTTTGTCTGAATACATGTCATATGCTCTTGGTCTCAAATTTTGCCTACTTACTGTTGTTTTCTCACACCTTGGGACACTTGTTATCACACCCTATCACCTCTGACATGTTCTGTCTGAAAAAAATTTCTTGTCGTTGGAATAGTTTTGTATACATGCACTTGCGTACACTATAGCTTGCCTTGTTTATTATCAACTTCTGAATAAATGCAGTACTAAGTCCAAGCCATGTGTAGTATTAGGCTTTATTGTATCACTACATCTTGATGACTACTTGATTTGATTGAATGTATTTTTGAATCAAAGCTCTATGCACTGAACATGTCTCTTTATCACACCCCTGCTTTTTAGGCTTAAGAATTTTATCACCTTGCCAAGTAACTGACCCCACAAAAGAGCATAAGTTTAAGTCTTCCTTGCCCCTTGTCATTGTATGCTTGTCTTTTTCCTGAATAACTACTCCTCTGTACTTCCACTTGGAAGTGTCAAGAGTATGCTTTTTAGCACCCCAGGCATCTACTCGAGTATTCTCGGAAGAAAGGGATGGATAATGCCACGGGGAACTTATCTCTCACCTCAAAATAACTACTCCTCTGACCTTCCACTTGGTAGAGTCAAGAGTATGTTGTTTCATAGCACACCCTCAGCATCCTCACTGAGTATTCTCGGAAGAAAATGTGAGGATATGCTAAGGGAAGAACTCTTTTTATTTTTCACACCCAATATCCGAAAAAAAGGGGGAAAGGGTAGGGGCAAGGAAAGGAAAAAGAGTTGAAAAGAAAAAAATGCTCTCAAACAAACAGAAAGGGGGGAGGATATCTTGGTCATGTCTTGAAAGTAATTCTTTTGCCTAACGGGTGGGTGTGACATGCAGACTGCGAGGTTGTGACTCTGTGTTACATTTAGCTAGAGTTTCAGTGATTCTTAGGTGCAGTTCTATCAATCTAGTTTGAGTCATTTGCAATGTACTCTTGAATTTTTTTTTTTGTTTTCAAAGTATGGCTCGTTGCCTATGATATGGTCTTCGCATTTGAAAATGTCGCGCCTTAATCTTAATTCAATTGCTTGAGAACAAGCAAAAGAAGTTCGGAGATATTTGATGCATCGCATCAAGTGCATATTTTTAGGTCTTTGTTGATAAAATTCTATTTTTTATCAAGCATGCACCTTTATGAGCTTAATATTGTCATTCTATACATTTAAGACATTTTGATGCTGCTTCGACCTTCTATTTCAAGAACCTCAGGAGACGAAGTTTCACACCCCTGCTGATACATGATCACAACACTACACGAGGAAATCGCCTACCGACAAAAGATGCCAAAAATGAAAAGGAATCTGCCAACTCACAATTGCTAGTACATAACAAAAAAAATTAGAAGGGAATAATTCAGCGCTGGACAGAAGGACACCTGTCACATGGAGGCCACTAGTATAAAAGGACCAGTTAAGGAAGAAGGAGGCATCTTCCGAAGGCGAATCATCTTTCTTCATATCGCTCACCAGTCATTCCACCATCACGAGAAGGAGATCACCTACCATACTTGGACGACGTCGTCAGAGAAGATGACATAAGACATCGTCGCTTTCTTTTGATCGACAACAGGAAACAATGAGAACTTCTGAACGTAATTTTCTTGTTTATTTGATGAACATGTTCTATAACTAATAGGATAATCTAGAGTTAACAGTAGGAGATGATGGATTTGGATTTCTATCTTGGTTTATGAACTTGCTTGAACTATTTTTTGTTTTCGTATTCTATAAACTCAACTTCTAGTTTCGTCACTGGATCGATTGTAGTGAAGAGTTTCAATTTTTCTGAGATTGGATGCGACTGACCCTCGATTCGATCTTCATTCTTGATACTTTTGTTCTTCGTCGGACAATACATCCTTGATCGGAGGCGTTCGTGAAGACAGGAGGTTGCAGTATTTCTATATCTGATGAACTGTGTTTGAGTCATGGTCATCAGTGATTTCACACCCATGCAATCGTAAGGAACCCTTCTTACCCTTAGTGTTTAGGGCGTTGGAAGACTGACAATCCCACTCGTCTACACATAGTTGTATGGCATGCTCCATCACTGGGTCTGTATCCCTGTGATACATGAACTGTATGTCAAAAGACCTTCAGTTCGGTAGCAACCACTCGACTATCCTATATAGGTTCCGAGACTTCTTCACAATTCTGGTTGCATGACTATAGGGGGAGAGTGTTTTAAATCTCTTGAAAAGGAATCTATGATTCCTCTCTTCACTGAAACCAGATTTAGTATTTTAAACCTTATGTGTTAACACTTATTCAATCCACCATCTTCGAAATCTGCTAGCTCTAGAGTTCCTTCACACCTCTACTGTTGTCTTATCTGCGTAGTCATGATTCATAGTTATCTTATTTTATCTTTGCAGTCATACTGAAAACCCCTAAAAATTAGATAAAACGTATTTATGTTCTTAGTTTAGATCTGCACCACAGATATTGTTATTTTTTGTTTGTGTTGGATGTTATTTCCTAAACATTGTTGTGGCCTCCTTATGGATTTGATACCCTACGTACTGCACATGATGTTCTCTATACTTGCATAATATGTTGTTTTGTCTAGGACCTTTTAAAACCTGATTCCGTCTATTAAGATTTACAGTCTTGCATTTACGTTGTCACAGCCCTACTCTTAGGCTGTGCTAACCCGATTCTGAATATCACATCAGACACACACGTACCATCGACTTCGGGGAATCAGTCTGCATTATCCCCGTACTTTCTGCCATAAGCAAATTGTATGCCTCTTGTAAATGAAAATAGTTACTTCCATACCAAATACTTAAGGATAAATATTTTGAATGAGTGTTCTAAAATTATATCGCAAATTGCTTGCTCCGAGATGAATTGGTTGGTCTTCTTATTGGTGTAAACTTTTTTGTACACCATTCAGAAGTCAACTTTACCGCCACTCTCCAACTCCTATGACAATTACATTTCATATATCAAATATTTTACTCGAATTGTTTAACGATGACATTCAATTTTCATATGATTTAAAAAAAATACCATTTTTTGTTTATGCTATATGAACCCAATAGACGCAATGGCGTGCCGCGTCCGACTTAGACAATCTATTGTTTTGTTGGTTGCTGACTTCTCCTGGTGTTTGGGTGACGCCCTACATTGAAAGCGATAAGTGTTGACAAAAATTTGAATCTAATCCAACTATTAAATATGAACTTATTATGTGTTGCAAAGAGAAGACCAAACTTCTTTGGAAATATGCGGTGCAGGCATGTCCTTTGCTTCTAGAATGTTACCGTCGGTCACAAGTCTTGCATCTCGGCGATAGTTGAATAATACTCCTCTAAGACGAGTAGAAGCTACAATATTAAAGACCTTCCTATATACCATAAGGAAAACCTTCCTCCCATTTATACTTGGCCTGAAAAGACAATTTGTTATTATTTTGTAAATAATTTCAAGTAGTTGCACTTAAAATAATTTTACCTTAAATACATTGTAACATGTCATTCTGACAAGACAACGGAATGCCCTTTCACTTAGCACAACCTATCAAAAGTCTCGAAAGAACAAACTCACTGATTTCTTGATGAATACATCACGAAATGAAAGCAAACCTAAATATATTAATGCATTTAACATTATATTCATACAATAAGAAAATTAGTTTCTTAATAAATCATATATTATCAACTCACAGATTGTTCTTGTCATCCACTGTAACTCTGATAATAGGTATAATGTTGTACGGGTTTCGTTGTGATGATGAAGACCCAACATGAATATTGTTTGAAATAAAACGTTAGCAATAGTAGATGTAAACAAAAATTAAATATAAAGGTAACATGATTAAATATGAACAATAAATAGTAAAATTTACTTGTTTGAGAGTCAAGACCAATGACGGGCTCGTCCTCGACCTCTGGTGAGTGCCACGACTCGTGCCGCTCCCACGAGCTCTCCCACGACCATGAAGAGGCATAACCTATAATATCATAGAAAGTAATATTCAGTAAGTAATCTTATTTTAGATAAGACTCCAATTCCAAAGTGTTTATGAGGACATAACTTTTCGCAATCAATAAATCATCGTCGTTTAACATAAATTTATGTGTTCTCCCAATCAGACATGCTTGAAACTTAAAAATGGACAAGCCCTCCTTATTGGTCTCCTCTCTACCACTATCATTTCGTGAGACTTGGGTTCGCCTTGTTTGAATTTTAGGTTCAAAGTACAACGATGTGAAATTAGAAACTTCTTCATAAAAGTAATCTTCACATATAGATCCTTCAATATGTTAGAGGCGCATAATTCTTTAAAGAATATGCTAAATTCAGTGAGTGTCCCCCATATAAGTTTAGGCAAAAATTCTCGAAAGCTTATTGAAATTAATCTTTGCATAAATAGGTGACAATCATGTATTTTCATCCCGAATAGCTTACCCTCTTCAAGATTGACACAACGAGATATGTTAGACGCGTATCCGTCTAGAAACCTCAATTATTTTATCCACTAAAAAATGAGCTTACGTTGTTCACTACTTAATGCATAAGTTGCTTTTGTCTTTATGCACTTCCCATTTTGATGAACCAATTCGAATTCTGGACGTTTGCATATGAGCTTCAAATCCTCTTTGGAGTTCATATTATCTTTGGTTTTCCCTTTTATGTCCATCATAATGTTGAATATGTTATCAAAAATATTCTTTTCCACATGCATAACATCTGGATTATGCCGCACTAGATTTGAGGACCAATATGACAAGTTCCAAAAAATACTTCTCTTTTTTCAATTATGATCAATGACATATCCTGGTAGTTCAATTGTGGATGCCTTCAACCCAAAAGTTATAGGACCAATCGCATTAACTTGCGATAATGCTTCAAGACTACTCATTCTGAATAATGGTAATTTTTTTCCACAGTTGTGTTATGAAAAGAATTTCTATCACGCCGTATCAGTTGATCGATAGGAAAAAATATTCGATGACAATCAAACCAACACACTTTCCTATCGTGTTTCAAGTAAAATGATTGTGTGTTTTTTCGTGGACATACAAGTTTGCCTTTAGTTCTCCATCCACTTAACATTTCATATGCAAGGAATTCATTAATCGTCCACAACAGTGCCACTTTCATAAACAAAAATTTGCTTTTTTGAACTGTCATATGTCAAGACTCCATCCTCCCATAACATTTTCAATTCATCAACAAGAGGACTGAGATATACATCTATACTCTTGTTTGGCGACTTTGGACCAGGAATCATGCAAGTAAAAAATATGTGTTCTCTACGCATGCACATACTTACTAGAAGGTTATAAGGAGTAACAAATACAAGCCAACATGAATATGGTATTGTTGAACCCCCAAATGGATTGGAACCATCAGTGCAAAGACATAATCATAATTGTGAATCTCTGCAGCAAAATTAGGATGACAATTGTTAAAATATTTCCATGCTTCTACATCAGAAGGGTGTATCATAATTGAGGGATCACTTCGCACCCCCTCTGCATGCCATTACTAAATTGTGCAATATTCTTAGATAAAAATAAGCGCTGCAATCTTGGGATGATTGAAAATATCTGAATATTACAACAGGAATATTCCTCTAATTAGTATTAGAATTTGACTTTGGTTTGAATCTTGGCTCACCGGATACATAATAGCTTGCCGATTCACTATGATCCTTGTAATAAAACATGCAATGGTTGCGGCAAACATCAATCTTTTGGTACTCTAAGTCAAGTTCCTCATCATTCTCTTGCATTTATAATAATTTTAGGTAACTTTTCAGAAGCAGACGACATACTATTAATAATACAAATCATTCTGTCAAAGCATTTCTCGCTCATATTATATTCAGACTTCAAATTCATCAATTGTGAAACAGAAGATAATACACTTTGTTGTTCGCAGCGATTCCAAAGAGGCTCGTCTGCGTTTTTAAAAGATTATAAAATTTTGAAGCCGAAGGATTAGGAGTTTCTTCTCTTTGTTCATTCTCTCCATAAAATGTAGCACCAACTTCTACATCTCGCACCATATCAATATATGGATTTATCGATGTTTTCATAAAATTATGTTCATTACTTGAACTTTCATCTTTTCAATATTCTTCACCATGCAATGTCCAATTCAAATAATCCACCAAAAAACTCTTTCGGTATAAATCCATCTCGACATTATATCTTAGTTTCAATTTTTTATTCTTATATTTCACACATGGACGACGAATGCAACCAAGAGAATACGCTATACCTCGTTCTTCATATGCAAATTTTAAGAATTCACGAGCTCCATCCTTAAATTTTTCACAAACATAACCTTTATCATCTTTCCATTGAAAAATCCAACTTTGATCAAGTCTCATTATACTACATAAATATGAACGAAACTTTATTAAATATGAGTTGGACATAATTAAATATGAGCTGGACATAATTAAATATGAACGAAACATTATTACAAATATTAAACATTATTAGATATTCACTAAACATGATTATAAATGAATTAAATATTATTAAATATAAAGAAAACATAATTACATATGAACGAAACATAATTATATATGAACTAAACATGATTAAATATGAACTAAATATAATTAAAGATGAACTAAATACAATTAAAAATGAACTACAAATGTGAGGAGGGCGGCTCGCCCTCCTCACGATCAGGTCTCATTATACAGCAGTGAGGTGGGTACGCGTTGCCCTCCTCACAGCAGTGAGGAGGGCGGAGGAGGGACGGAGGAGGGAGGGCGCCGCCCTCCTCATAGCAATGAGGAGGGTGGCACCAGCGATTTGAGGAGGGCGAAGGAATTATCGGTGTCGAGGCGGCGAGACAACGAGGCGGCGGGTCCGGTAGAGAAGAAGTCGACAAGGGAAAAACGCAGAAAAGACAGGGGAAAAAAGTTGAGGCCGGTGAATTTTAGGGCACGGGAATTAGCGACGGATCTTTTCATCGCTAATCTATTGTCAATCTGTCGCTAAATTTGATTTTTTATAACTCATAAATAAAAAATAGCGACAACGGGCATCTCTCACTAAATCATCATAGATTTTGTCGTTATTATCGACAATTTACTACCGTCGTTATATCTGTCGATAACTCATCGTAAATTGTTAAAGAAATTAAATTATATCAACTTATCATGTCGTTAAGAAGGCGTTAACGTGTCGCCATCAACGACGAATTTACGATAGATTTTTCTATCGCTAAAGTTATGTCGCTAATACACACTATTCTTGTAGTGTGTAGAGACAAGTTGTAAATATTCTAAGCAGTGGAGCTTTCAATATTTATCAGTATATCCCAAATTTGGTTAATTGTTACTTGGAGAACTATTTGAAGAGAAAATTAATTAGATCCCAAAACTGTTGAGTTAACTTAATTCCTCCATTGTAATCATATTACTAAGTACACAACAGTGCACTGATGGAACCTTCCCTATTTATGTTCTAGCTTTTCTACTCTATAAGACAAATTCTCCAATCCATATAATGACATTTGGCCACAAGAATATTTGTTTGGCCAGACTAATAATTATTTTGTGCCAGCATGCATTGGTTAATTTGTTTACTAGGCCTATCAAAATTATTGAAAAGAAGTGTGGAACGTCAATCCAAAAGTTTAATGGTCAATCGACCTTAAGGTTGGTTAACACTCAGACCTTGGGAGTCGCGCGGTTGATGCAATAGAAGAGTCGGATAAAGTGTTGATTGATCAAATTCAGGTTGTTTGATGAAATGGCAAGGTTGGTCGATATCAGCATCAAGAATAGGATGTTGATTATAGTTGGATGGAGAGTACTCTGATTAAAATACGAGTCGATTGATGCTGAGAGTACTATGTGATAAGAGGCACTATGTGATAAGAGGCATTGCCTTGTCTCTTGAGCAGTGAATTTGTAAGGAGGTTTCTTTTTTCGCATTCGAAAAAAGAAGTTTAGTGGATATTCGAGAATCTCAAGGTATAAGAAGTTGAAGAGGGAATACAATCTAGGAAGATCGGTCAAACTTTGTCAATAAATCTCATCTCTCGAGGACGTATTCTTTTCACTTAGCTTATCAATTTTTAGATAATTGCATATCAATTTTTCATATTTTATATTTTGAATAAATGAATGTTGGAATAAACTTGATTATTCCTTTTAAAGAATACAATTAATAATAATGTAGCAAAGAAATGAAAGAAAAAATAATCAGCTAACTACTTTATGCAATCCCGTTCAACTCAACCCAATAAAACAAATATAAGTTTGGTTGGATCGCATTCAAGGATTAGATTGTTATAAATTATAAATTGATCAAAATTAGTTGGATTGGATCATGATCAAATCAGAACAACTTGATCCATGGGCAAAGCTATTCAAGCTAAAGCAAATCCTCCACTTCTATAGATTCTGGAACAAAGTTACCGTTGCTCCACTTGGATAATCCAACATAATTCAGACCTTACCCAAGTAGTCACCATATTAATTCTTATCTTATAAAGGCCTTGCATTTAACGTATATTACAAGCTTTTGCATAGTTAGACTTCTATTTGACAAAGTTGGTGCCTTTTTTATTTCAATTGATTTATAGATTTCTTGGCAATTTAAACAAAAATAACTCTTCTACATAATCACATTAGTATATAAGAAACCTGATAACATCAAGGGTTGACATCGAGAACTTGATATCATAAAGAACTATACCAAAATTATAAAATAATATTTCTTCAAACATTCTCTTTTTTTATGATAACTATACAGTAAGATCTACTATAAATGCATTCTCCAAAAAATGGTAGAATAAGCTCAACGATGAAATATACTAAGAAAACTTCCAAGGCTTTAACGTTGTCACAAGATGTAGTTAATTATCTTCCTTGTAGCATTGATATTGTTACTTCATTTGGGGCAAAATCATTTGATGATGCAGTAGCAGCTCTATCATCGTAGCAAAAACCGGGTTGTTTTGGTAGAGGCACCATGATGGATTCATCAGATAACATCAATACCACATTATGCATTGTTGGCCTACCTTCACTCTTCTCTTCAACACATAATAAGCCAATTTGGATACATTTTAGTACCTGAGGAACATGATTTAATGATAATCCAATTGCTCCTTCTACTATCTCCAAGCCTCTATCATTTTGCCACATTTTCCAAACCTACAAAACCAAAATCGTTAAAAAAAATAGATGTTAGCTAAAATTTTAATTATAGCACTATGTCAAGCATACAAGTTCAACTAAGTTCATATGTTCTTCTTTTGCTGCGAAAGTTTTGTTCCTTTTTGCAACCAAAATCTTTAGTACTATCACGCCAAAGCTGAAAACATCAGATTTCTCCGAGAAAAGTCCATCCATTGCATACTCTGGTGCCATATATCCACTGCAACAAATAGTCACCCATATTAGCATCAGCAATAGTGTTCATGCAGGATCACTTAATTTGATTTGTTAATGTTTGAAAGCTTTAAACATTGATGTCATGATATCAAAACCCAACAAGCTTCCTTTTAGATGATACTTACTATGTCCCGACAACCCTTCTTGTTTGCTCATCTAGTTGCCCTGCTTTTAATATTCTTGCCATTCCAAAATCTGAAATTTTTGGATTCAAATCCTTGTCAAGTAGAATATTGCTCGTCTTGAGGTCTCGATGAATAATTTTCAACCTAGAATCTTGATGAAGATATAAGAGCCCCCTTGCGATTCCTATTATGATATCAAGGCACTTTTGCCAAGTGAAAAGAGCATTGTTTCTTTCATCTAACAAATTCATCAAAACCTTTTGTTAGTTCATGAAATTATGCTACATAATTACCTTTACGGATGTTACAATGACACGTAAATGGTGGAAACTGATATCTTGTTAAAAAAAATACTAAAAAGACAAAGAAAAATGAGCTAACCAAGTATAAAAGCATCCAAGCTGCCATTCTGCATGTACTCGTATATTAAAATCCTTTCGTCGTCCTCAATGCAATAACCAAGCAACTGGACTAGATTTCTATGTTGAAGCTTTGCAATTAGATTGACCTCAGTTTTGAACTCATTTAGCCCTTGAGTCGATCTTTTTGACAATCTCTTAACAGCAATTTCTTGTCCATCTGTTAGTTTTCCCTGCATATTATTTAACAAAGAAGCTTCTATCAATCACAACTTAATTGTTTATTGAGACGAAGCAAGATTCAGTATGAGAGAATACTACTATTCACCTTGAACACCGTGCCAAATCCACCCTTTCCGAGTATATTATGAGTGGAGAAGTCATCAGTGGCATCTTGTATTGTGATCATATCATATAAAGGCAACTCAACATCATCTTCTGCTTCTCCATTTTTTATGGCGCAAGTTGTGATGGCTTTACATGGAAAGAATTAAGGCAACCATTAGTAATTTTGTAGTACAATGAATTTGGTACGTGGGTAAATAAATATTAATAGTGAATGCACCTTGATGCTGCCTTGTTCTCATCTTGAACCATAAAAGGAAACCGGTAAGAACTAGAAGAAAGCTAAATGCACAGACAAGGATGATCACCAGCAGACGTTTCTTGTTGCCAGAATCAGCATTAGTGGAATCTGAAATGAAGGTCAATTAAGGCATTAATTAAGAGTTGTCTCCCATCCCCACACTCCTAAAAATTATGATCAAATATGGATACAATTGTAATAAGCTTACCTAACCCGGAAGAAAGAAGACGAACGTATAGATTATGTCCCAGTGCATCATACTCTCTGATGTCATACATATCGTTGTACCAGTTAACGCAACCTGTCACTCCGAGCACCGCAAAAGCATTGCAGCTGCAATTCCTTAAGCACCAATCTCTGCATTCATCCAGATTCATGTGTCTATCACTGATAGCGATCTCGGTATCAGGCATCTTCCTGTTGTGCAATGAAGTGAATGTATCTGATGATGAGCATTTCAGACCCGTCTCCCTCACGCATCCATCGGAGTACTTCCCCATGTTCCAGTTATTTGGAGACTTGGGAACAAAACCCTGCAGACACCTGCAGTATGAGCTGGATGTTAGGTCGCAGATGCCATTAGCTCCACAGATGGCATAATTATCACATATATCCCATGGGAGTTGGTCCAAGCCTTTCCATTCGTTGCTTGGTGGAGTTCTAGTAAGCCAATGAATCGATCCTGTAGCAGTCAGTTGCACACGAAAATCCACAGAAGTATTCACCACGCTCTCGGAGTAGTAGCCGACATAGGCATTTCTGAAGAACTCTGTTTTTAAAAAGCCATTGGAGATAACAAAGGTCGACCAATCCCAGGGTCCATAGTAGCGAGCTATTTTCTGCGACCCTCTCCATATGTGCATCTCCGGCACGTCGTAGTTTGAGAACTTGAAGGAGTAGTCTCCTGGCGAAGGGTCACTGGGACTCTTCCACGACGTGTACTGCCAGGAGATGTTGTGTTGATGGTCCACGCCGACCTTCATGCCTGAAAGAAACGTGTCGCCCGGATGATCAAAGCTTTGCCAGACTACTGATCCTTCTGCAGCACTGGTCAAAACGAGATTTCCTGAATCCAGAAGCCGTAAGGCCGGAGTTATCCCTTTCGTTGACGTGTTCGTCGACCATAGAGCTCTGCCGTGTTTGTTGGACAGGACTAGATTTCCATCTGGAGAGAGGTGCAGTGTTCCAGTGTCGGAACTGCTTAGTGGGGTGGCTCTGTTTGCGACCCATACTACTGTCTGATTCGAGATTTTGTTAAACCAAATGCCAAGGTACTTGTTGGTCGATTCGCCAGGGCTGAAGAATCCCATCTCAAACCTTCCACCACTCGATATCAAGGTTTGGCCGTCTGTGATCGTTTTGTTTGGGGTTATCGTGTCTCCTGCATCATTATATTCAAATATGTTTCAGATACTTATATTATAACATGCACACATATTTTCATCCGAGCGTGGCTGATCGAGGAGAGAATAAGAACGTGTGCTTATCAAGTTTACAACAAGACGTACCAGAATTGTGAATAGGGAGAGAAGCCGCCAGCGCCATGATTGGCAACAAAGCTGACACGCTTATGATGAGCACGATGACTCTATTAGCCCTTTGCATTCTCATGCAGAGTTCGGATATCCTCCTCTGGTTTTCTGATGGCTAAATAAATAAGAGTAGGTGTATAAATAACTAAGATTTGGTGTGATTTTAACTGAAATATGTTTCACTGTTTATTATTATTATTATTATTATTATTATTATTATTATTATTATTATTATTATTATTATTATTATTATTTGCCCAATAATTCAAAGTTTTGTTGTGGTGCGGAAGGAATCGATGGGACCATTCAACTGAAAATAGTGGCAAACAAAGAAAAGATTCTTTAGTTGCATAGTACAAAGGACAATTATTGCCACTCCTAAAAGCTTAATATCACTCTTCTTATCCATCTTTATTCTTCTTTATTATACTAATAAATAACTTAACTAATTTTTCTTAAAAATTATCAATTTTCAATAAAGACAATTATATATATTTATATTTTATCCCTTTTAATACTAATCAGATTTTTTTATCAAAAAATTATTATTATTTACTTACTTCATTACAGGTCCATATTTATAATTATATTATGTTATTTATATATTTTCTAAGTCATACATTATCATATCTTTTTTTGTTAATATCATATGTTTTTTACGAGTGCGTAATATAATTTTTTTATTAGAAGTACATGATTTTTTTATCAAATACAATATAAAATATAAATATTTATTATTATACATTACATCTCAATCATTTGCATCTTATATTTTATTTTTTAAAAATATATTAAGCACATATACTAATTAAAATATATTCACTTACTTGTGTTACTTTTTAGGATATCTAAAATTTGATATCGGTATTGAATTTAGTGATAAACATTAAAACGGTTAATTATAGTGAAGTAAATAAATAATAATAAAAATTATATAAATAAATATATAATAATTAATTATTAGTGAAGTAAATAAATAGTAATAAAAATCTGATTTTGTATTAAAGGATCTATAATATTATTAACTTTCTTGAGAATGTGTTAACTTTATGAAAAGTTAATAAAGTTGTTTAATAGTATAAAATTAATAAGGGTAAAATTGATAAAAAGAAGTGACATTAAGAATTTAGGAGTGACATTAAGGGTACCCAAATTTATATTCTTTCTAAACATATGCACTTGCCAACTAATAATTTTAAGAACAACCGACACTACTATGTTCTTACTTCTTACTAAACATGCACATTTGTTGATTATGAATTCAAAATAACAACAGTATCAAATTAATTGCTTGTAAATAATTGAATCTTTTATTCTATCTCATTAATGCACATTCTTGATTCTTGAAAACCAGCATAAATTCATTATCGCCAATGTGAATTTATTATTAATATTTAGTGGTAAAAATTAGGGTGTCCTTAATGTCACTCCTAAATTCTTAATGTCACTCTTTTTTATCAATTTTACCCTTATTGATTCTATACTATTAAACAACTTTATTAACTTTTCATAAAGTTAGCACATTCCAAAGAAAATTAATAATATTATAGATCCTTTAATACTAATCATTTTTTTATTACTATTTATTTACTTGACTATAATTAATAATTATATTATTTATATAATTTCTTAGCAATATATTATAATATTTTTTCTATAATACCACACATTTTTTTTATGAAAAAATATATCATTTTATTATTTATTTATTTATTTTTATTACACCTAAGTTTATAATATATTATTTATATGAGTGATATTTAATGTGATTTAGATATTTTTTATAAATAAATCATTTTAGTGTTTATCACTAAATTTATTATAGATATCAAATCTTAGATATCCTAAAAAGTAACACAAGTAAGTGAATATATTTTAATTAGTATATGTGTGTAATATTTTTTAAAAAAATAAAATATAAGATGCAAATTATTGAGATGTAATGTATGAATAATAAATATTTATATTTTATACTTTATTTGATAAAAAAAGGTCATGCACTTTTAAAAAAATATATTACACGCTCGTAAAAAACATATGATATTGAAAAAAGATATTATAAGTGTGACTTATAAAATATATAAATAATATAATATAATAATAAATATTGAGCTGTATTGAAGTAAGTAAATAATACTAATTTTTTGATAAAAAAACCGGTTAGTATTAAAAGGGATAAAATATTAATCTATATGATTGACTTTATTGAGAATTTATAACTTTTAAGAAGGATTAGTTAAGTTATTTATTAGCATAATAAAGAAAGGTAAAGATGGGTAAGAAGGAGTAGAATTAAGTTTTTAGGAGTGGCAATTAAGACACCCTAGTACAAAATAGTTATCATAATTATAGACTTTCAAAATAGAATTTAATGAAGGTGTACCTCTTGTAAAGGGGACATCTTGTTTCCTTGTTTTCTAGTCATCAGTTTTAATTTTAGGACAAAGGGGGCAGTGATCCACATCGTTAGATCTAATTTTGACAGTCCAAGATTAAATTTAAAATTTTAAAATATATTTTAAAAATTTGATCTTGAACCGTCAAAAATGAATCTGATGGCACCGCTAAGTAGTCTACTTAGCGAAAATGCTAAGTAGGCTCCCCAACCTCTTAATTTTATTGGTTGAGATCTGGACCACCTTTTAAATGCTTGTAGTATACAATTCAACAAAAAAAAATTGTTTACCAACAACATGCTGGTTCATTTTTTAACCCTAATATTATTATCAGAGAGGACCCTAAATTCTAATTTTTGCTCTCATTTTTATGGTGCTGCCCCTCTCTCCTCTCTAATAATAATATTAGGGTTAAAAATGAATCGGCAAGTTGTTGGTAAAACAGAAAATATTTTTATTGAACTGGATACTAATAGATCTGACGGGTAGAAAAGATGAGAGAAGGTGTCCCTCTTTTAAGGGAAGAACACCTCCATTAAACCCTTCGAATTATGACAATGTTGTAATCGCCATGGGTCCCAACTTTTTTGAGTTCTTAAATAGAAAAAAAATAAATTTGTGTGATAACCTTTTTTTGTCATTGGCTCAACTATTTGAGTGTCGAGTTGAGATTCTAGAAGTATTATAGTAGCATATAGCCTTGGATACCCACTGAATAGTAAAAAAAAATTAAAATGATAAATATTTTAGAATTTATTGGAGGTACTACCTACTTAAATAGTTATCATAGTATTATCTATCTTACCAACCACTTTAAAAAAGAGAAAATTTTATATCCATCGTACATCTGACGTCTTACGATCGACAAGATAGATAATACGTGTTACCTACTTGAAAAATGGTACCTCTATTATTTTCAATATTTTAATATAATTAGTAGTTCATTACAAACATTACACGAAACTGCATTGCCACCTTAGTTACCAACTTGAATTTCACATTATCTATTGTCGTGTGTTTACATGCACTCAAGCAAATATATATTACTAAGAACCTTTACTTGAGACGAACATATAAGGAAACAAATTGTTTTTTTTTCAAAATAAGATAAAAAATTATCTTCCAATCTCAAAATTTTAGCATACATGAAAATTTTCTTCTAAACACTAACAAGCTATAATAATTTCATTTAAACATTTTCTTTTCAGTTTTGTAGAACTTGTCGTAATTTGGATACCAGCATATGGAAGATGCTTCAATCCTCCTAATATCCTCTTAATGATCAAATATTTAAAATAACTTAAAATTTTAATTTAATTATTTGATGAGAGAATTAGAAGGAGTTAAGAGGATGTAGCAACACTCCTAGCATATATGCAATAAGAATAAACAAAATAATATGGACTTGGGCAAGGCGGTGTAACGCCTAAAAAGTCAACTTCGTCACGTGGCAAAAATAACTTCTGGATGGGGTTACTCGGTACATTGCTTTGACTAAGACTTTGACCCTTTGATCAATAAAAATGACATCTCAGCATGACTAATAAAATAAAATATAATATAAAAGGAAAGGTCTAAATGATTTTATAAGTGAAAAATCTTAAGGTCTAGTCAACAACAAGACATATCTCATAAGCGGAAATCTTAGAGTTTAAAGGGAAAATACATAAGTCTCATAATTTCTTAATACAACTAAGGTTTCAAACAAAAGATAAACATGTAAACAAAAGGGGTCCTTATGCCCATGTGCTAGTAGCCTGAGCATCATCGCCGCACACCGTCATGTCATCCATCACTAACCTGCAACTCCAGGAACCAAATGCAGGGGAGGCTATGAAGTCCATATGTGTGATAAGTATAATAATAACATTGGAATGAATTTCATGTTACAAGAATAAAAATTATATGAAGGCAATCGTGATAACATCATATGACAAAAATTCCTTATGATTCAATAGTACCATAAGGCTAAGAATAACAAAAAGATATCAATAATCGGTATCAATAACATATTATGACAAATGGATATCAATTATCAACGTTAATAAGATATAGTGACAAATGAATGTTGATGATTGATATCAATGACATATAGTGATCAATGGGTGTCAATGATCGACATCAATGCTTTTATTCAATATCAAGGCAGAGGGAACATGAAGCTCTATATGGTTTGATAGCTCAATGTGATTGGGTAGCTTAATCTTGATTACATATCTCGATATATTCGATAGCTAAATATGTTTCAATAGCTCAATGTGCTTCAATGATTTAATATATAATTCAATGATTCAATATGGTTCAATGATTCAACATGATTCAATGTCTCAACGGGGTTCAATAACTTTGCTTTATGAACATTGTTCAAATCAATGGAAGTTGTCTTTCAACTTCTTTAGTAACGTTATTCGTTTGGAAGAGCTCTTCACTTTTATATGATACGACATCCAAACAATACACCCAATGCCAATAGTTGATGGGAGATCAAGCCACGACAAATGCCCTCTTTAAGGAAGGATAATTCACACGCCTTCGGTGAAGACCTTATCAATGAACCGCAATAATGAACAATGATGCATTAGGTATACGATGGTGACCCTCGATTTCAGGCTTTTATTGTAGCTCATTTACTATCTTTGGACTCATTACACTTAAGATGTTGATAACTAAGAAAAATTAATAAGAGCATTGAGTATCTCAAATTTGATGTAAGGATAATCCTAAGCGGGATCTTAAAAGTCCTCGATATTTATTTTAATATCTAATCACTGATGCAAAACAAATATGGGGATACAAGCATAGTGTTATTCAGAATAATAGATATTATAAAAATGACATTTATATCAATCACACCAATATATAAATAATCATCATTCAAATTTCAATAGGAATAATAATAAAATTAGAACAAAATAATATCACTAAATTACTGTAATAGATAATTATGTTTGGAACCATTATAATCATATAAATTCTCTATATGCATCAACTAGACACTAGATAAAAATATAATAATATCATATAATAAACAAAATAGAAAAAAACTAGCATTGCGACTAGTAGCCTAGTGGACTCGGTGTTTTAGTCCAAGAGTACTATAGGAATGCTACAGCAGCCTACATGTAAATAAATCTATATATTTAATTATTTTTCATATGTAATCTAGCAAAATTCATGGTGCAAGATGCAATGATGATATCATCACATTCACAACAAGGGTGTTTTCCATTTCACAGCATGATCATGCTCTAGATTAATAAAAAAATGTGATAGTGTGCTCACGTCCATACCATGTGATATATAGGCCCTGTTTGGTACAGGAATAAGGTTGAAGAGAATTAGGGGGAATATTCCTTTTTTGTTCTTTGGAAAGAATAAGAGTGAACTATTCTTGTGGAGATGTTCTAGTGATGTGTTTGGATGAATTAGTTGGTATTGTAGTAATTAAAATTAGTTAGTATGATTAAAATAATAAAAAAATTAATATTTTTTAATATTTTTATTACTTATAATTAATGATTTATATAAAGTATTATTATAATTAATTAAATAATTTTAATTATTCAATTAAATAACGATAAAATTATTATCACTAACTGAATTATATAAATAAACAAATAATTAATCTTTGTTTTTATAATAAAATATTAATAATATTCGTGAAATTATATTTATTTCTTTTTCATCTATAATGTCACACTTTTGTGTGAAATTTATAAGATGCCAAAAACTTAATTAATTATGATTAATCATATAATTATGAATATAAAATAATTTAATAAATCTGAATAAGAGAAAGCAAAAAAAAATAGAGGAACAAAAAAATTGTTTTTGCAATTGGCAAGAACAATTTGTTCTTACTTTATGACTGAAAACGGGTGGTTTCACAAAGTTTAAGGTGGTTTTGAAAATGAGTGGAATAAGACTATTCTTAGGGTGTTTGGATACAAATGATAGAATAAAGAGATTATTCTTCTCTTATTCCTGTACCAAACAGGCCCTAAAAGAATATGATAACAGATGCACCCTCTCACTCATGACATGATAAATGACAGAGAAGAAAACAAATTACATGGTTATAAAGCCAGTCAAATATTACTCTAAACAAATAAGATAAAATATAAATCTACCAAAATCTAATCGCATAAGAGTGTCAAAGAAAAAAATTCGACAAATCATATTGACTGATCAGATATTAAACTAAAATTTTCAGATATATTTTGATGTAACAAAAAATTCAATTTCATTGCTTTGGATCCATTTAACACACCTTGTTAGATGAAAATATCGATCTTCAGGATTCGGCTCTTCTTCTTCCTCTACTTCGATCGTACCCGGCATTGTGATCTATTGACCCTACGCCGCACAAATGTCCGAACATCCTTGTATGGCCATCATACCCAATGGAATTCAATGTCATCATCTTATTAAGAGATCTTTATCCACTATCCTTCACCGTTCCAATTTCATAGCCTAAGTTTGCATGGTCGACCTTTGTAAGCCAGCATAGAAATCGTTTACTATATTGTTACTTTATCGTGGATCTCAAAAGAAAATATTTTTGGTGACATCTCCATACTTGTCATGCCAGTGATCCTTCGGCATTTTAATTGTAATTTTATCCTTGTAATTGTGCTCTCTATTCTCATTTAATATCACATCAATGTACTTTAAGTGTGTATAGATTATTTTATCATGACTTCACTTGTGACTCTACAAGTAATCATGGCATTGATACCAAAGTGAGTTTCTATTCATACTATTTCATATTCCATTATCTATTAGCACATGTATACAATTCCTTTGGCTATAGATATTAAGTCACATACTCACATGCGTAGGTAACCTCCCCGAGATTGTCTCAGAGACATGATCGAAACGCACCCTACAGTATGATATACAACCTCCTTAAAAGGAGTATATGTCAATATTCTTAACATTTTTAATCATATTGATATACTTTTAGGTCATGAGTGAATACTCATTTTTACATTTTTAGGAAGACATTCATCTTTAACACTAATTTATGCTTATCACAAACATTAATTCCTATCTTATATGGGGTATAGTTCAATTTTTGTTTTATTCTCCAACTATAATGTTAAAGTGTTGACATAGTATTTTATCATAACTTGTGTGCCATTCCAGATTTATGTAGTCATTAATTCCTTAAGCCTTTAAAATATATCCTTCCATATAACACATTGATATTTCATAATCATATCAATTAAGGATTTAAAGAAAATCCTTGTCTCAACTTCATAACCTTATAATCTCTTAAGATTTTTTTTATAAGATCATAATATCGAGTCAATCAATCATTGACCATTTAGATCTTTTTTTACATTTTTTTTACTTTGAGATCCTTAATGATAATACCATCATGATCTACCATTATTATAACATAATACGACGTGGTCCAACATTATACCGATTTAATAGATTATCAATTTGAAATTTATGACTCAAAGCACATGTACCTATTTTGGATAATTCTCAAATTCTAATGATATATATTCATAGATTTTATTCTCTAATGACCTATGATTAGAAAAACTTACAATGATATCAAAATCATTCAATTTTAGTATTGCAATTCGAAACTTATGATATTCATATTTTTATCCTTATTTCGCCTCTTGTGATCAAGTCAAATTTCTTTGCAATGGGGTCATAGATCCATATATGTACTCGAAAACTTTCAGATCTAATTTGATCTATAGGATTTCTAGTGAACTTCATAATTTAATTATAAAGTTATTATAATCAACATAATCATTGACCTAGTGATATTCATATGATATTATAATGAATGTTGGAAATTCAATGTCGGTGCATCATTCGACACTGATGGAAATCAATTTTTAACATTGTTTGATGTTTGATACTTTGAAACCATTATGAATTAAACCAAGGGTGTTGGTAATCCTTGGAAGCATGGTCATGTAGATGTTGGTTTAGATCTCATAATATGAGAGTCGATGCTGAACAATATCAAGAAATGATATTAAGTAATTTTGAATTAGACAATTACATTACAAATCAATGATGGAGCTTATTGACTATATAGTGTTGAACATTCATGATAATCAATGTCCTTGGATCAAACAATTTATTAATCAGTATCAATCAAGATCAGTACTTTGTTTCAATCACTCGGATCAATATGTTGTACAATATTACGACAATGGAAATTGCCTTCAACTTCATAATCTTTAATCTTACATTTTTTTTACAATGTCTTTCGGTAGCATCCTTATCACAATGTGGTGCTAGAATCACAACTTTAGCAATACAATCACATATCAACGACAAACTGAAATGACACAAATTAATAAGAATGTGATCTTGATTAGATTTCTACATAAATACTAAATGGGGACAAACAAATGCTAATCATACCAAACAAGAAAATCTAGTTTAGATAAATTAAATAAAAAGAAAAGATACATATGGATCTTATGGTTGAATGCAGTGCAATGACAATAAAGAAAAATCACCGCTCGACATCAATACTTTGTTCAACGCTGGTGGATAATTTGATGCTCAATGTTTTCATTAAGCAATGCGACAACCAAATTATCACTCAACCTGGTATGTCATTAATCAAGTAACCAATTGGAATATCTATTCAGACAACTCCTAACTTACAAAGGACTTAGGTTTCAATGGAACATGTCAGTGCTTTGAGTACAATAAGATAAACATTCAACTTTATATTATGTCTCTCAGAACTTTAAGACAATACTAGAAAAAAATCATTCAAATCTTAAACAATTAAACATTTATCCTTCCCATGAGATCCTAGATACAATATTCAAATCATGAGAACAAGACATCCAAAATATCAATTCTCAATATTAGACAAATTTGATGCACAATCCTTCCACCAATTATAACTTTATATAAAAAACTAAACTTCACTGATTCCAATTTTTCTTGACAATACAATAGACTTTCAACTTATTTATTGATAATATTTTTTATTTCAGCATCCACATTTTTACAAATTATCCTTAGAAAATCTGACAATAGTCTTAGTCTTTTCTTTTTCTTTTTGTCAGCCCCAAATTTACTCTATCAACCTCAAAATAAATCGCACTTTTAGCGATAACTTTTCTAAATAACTCACATCAAAGTGATTTCTAATTTCACATAATCCAAACTTCAATATCTTTTTATACATGTACCATGTATCTCATATGGATAAGTGAGATGTGTACTCTACCTCTACAAAAAATAATTACATATGATCTATTTGTTTTTCATATCAACATGATATTGATTCAGTTTCCAATCATATCTTTGTCAATACTTCTTCGATTTTCTAAATTCTTAGAGCTATATCCATACAATTTATAACATTTTAGATGAATATTACTCATCCCAAAAAACTTGTTGACATAAAGACTACGAATCTAAATAGAATCCACCCGTAAACCTAGTTAAGTCAAATAGGTTCTCGATGCATAACAATACAATAATTCGATAAAACAACTATTGTTCATATCAAAATTCTTATATGTGCATTGTATAACAAGAAAGACATTCACTATTTGGATCACTTAATCATGATTTTTTTTCATCATAATAACAACACTGAGTATAGTCATATCAACATGATTGAGGTCATCTACTATGAAAACATGAATCTACGCCTTGAATGAAAACTTTATACAACTCTAAAATTAATTAAACCAAATAAGACTCATTATATGTTCCAATCATCAATACGTTAGAAATTAGTACTTTTCATATCGATCTCGAAAAATCCAAGTACTACTTAACTAAGAGGTTTAATCATTTGCTTTTCATCTTATTTAATTAACCTACTTGAAGTGAGATTAAATCTTCACATCCTTATGCACCTAAACTTCTCACATCCTATAGTGTCCTTTGTCCTATGTCTCCTTATAGCCGACAAGCTTGCTCATTGTCCTCTTCCTGTTGTTGCAGTCAACATAGAAGAGGCATCTGAGGAGGATGTTCATGAGGGAGACAGGAGGACATGAGAGGAAATACGAAAGTTAAGTTTTGATTTTTTTTATTGTTCTTAATAACCTCCTTAGGATTCAATCAGATGTATACAAAATTAATATTAATACACATCATATAGGCAACGAGAGATCTTACATGTACTTTTACAATGGATGATGTTGCAATTGCTTGGTGCTTTGCACATGGAAGTCTATAATACAATACTACGGGACGTCAAGAGAGTCCTAACTTTAGGCTCTGATACCATAAATGTAACGCCCCAAAAGCCATCCTCGTCACGTGACAAAGATAACTTCAGGATGGGATTACTCGGTACATTGTCTTGACTAAGACTTTGACCCTTTGGTCAATAAAAATGACATCTCAGCCTGATTAATAAAGTAAAATACAATATAAAAGGAAAGGTCTGAATGATTTTATAAGTGAAAAATCTAAAGATCTACTCAACAACAAGACATATCCAATAAGCGGAAGTCTTAGGGGTTTAAAAGGAAAATACATGTCTCATAATCTCTTAATACAACTGAGGTTTCAAACAAAAGATAAATATGTAAACAAAAGTGGTCTTTATGCCTATGTGCAAAACTAGTAGCCTAAGCATCATAGCCACACACCGTCATGCCATCCATCACTGACCTGCAGCTACAGGAACCAAATGAAGGGGGAGAAAATTCTCCCATGAGCTATGAAGCCCAGATGTGTGATAAACATAATAATAACTTTAGAATGAATTTCATGTTAGAAGAATAAAAATTATATGAAGACGATCATGATAACATCATACGGCGAAAATTCCCTATGATTCAATAGTCATAAGGCTAAGAGTAACAAAAAGATATCAATAATCGATATTAATAACTTATTATGACAAATGGATATCAATTATCAACGTTAATAAGATATAGTGACAAATGAATGTTAATGATTGATATTAATGACATATAGTGATCAATAGGTATCAATGATCGACATCAATGCTTATATTCATATATAGTTCAATGATTCAACATGATTCAATGTCTCAATGGGGTTCAATTATTTTGCTTTATGAACATTGTTCAAATTAATGGAGGTTGTCTTTCAACTTCTTTAGTAACGTTATTCGTTTGGAAGAGCTTTTCACTTTTATAGAGTACGTCATGCAAACAATACAACCCAATGTCAATAGTCGTGGGAAGATCAAGCCACGACAAACGCCCTCTTTAGGGAAGGACAATTCACACGCCTTCGGTGAAGTCCTTATCAATGAACCATAATAATGAACAATGATACATAAGATATACCATGATGATCCTCGATTTCAGGCTTTTATTGTAGCCAATTTACCATCTTTAGACTCAATAGATATTGATAACTAAGAAAAATCAATAAGAGCATTTAGTATCTCTGATTTGATGTAAGAATAATCCTAAGCGGGATCTTAAAAGTACATGCTCTTTATTTTAATATCTAATCATTGATGCAAAACAAATATGGGGATACAAACATAGTCTTATTCAGAATAATAAATCATTGATATTATAAAAATGACATTTATACCAATCACGCCAATATATTAGTAATCGACATTCAAATTTAAATAGGAATAATAATAAAATTATAACAAAATAATATCACTAAATTACTCTAATAGATAATTATGTTTGGAACCAGTATAATCATATAAATTCTCTATAAGCAGCAACTTGACACTAGATAAAAATATAATAATATCATATAACAAACAAAATACAATAAATAGAAAAAAAACCAGCATTGCAACTAGTAGCCTAGTGGCCTCGGTGTTTTAGTCCAAGAGTATTATAGGAATGCTACAACAACCTACAGGTACATAAATCTATATATTTATTTATTTATTTTTCATATGTAATATATCAAAATTCAAAGTGCAAGATGCAATGATAATATCATCACATTCCAACAAGGGTGTTCTCCATTTCACATCATGATTATGCTCTAGATTAATAAAAAAAATGTGATAGTATGCTCACGTCCATAACATGTGATATCGAACTAAAAAAATATGATAACAGATGCACCCTCTCACTCATGACATGATAAATGACAAGGAGAAGAAAACAAATTACATGGTTATAAAGCCAGTAAAATATTACTCTAAACAAACAAGACAAAAATATAAATCTACCAAAATATAATCGCATAAGAGTGTCAAAGAAAAATATTTGATAAATCATGTCGATAGATCAGATATTAAATTAAAATTTTCAGATATATTTTGATCTAACAAAAAAATTCAATTACATTGCTTTGAATCTATTTAACACACCTTGTTAAATGAAAATATAGATCTTCAGGATTCAGCTCTTCTTCTTCCACTTCGATCCTACCCGTCATTGTGATCAATCTACCCTACGCCGCGCAAATGATCCGAGCGCAAGGATGGGAAAGAAGACAAAAAGAGAAGGAAAATAAAATAAAAAAGTTTAGGGCAAACTACATTCGGGCTAAGAAAGAGGGAAAAGATAGATAGAGAGAGAGGAAGGGAGAGAGAGGTGGTTATGGGAATTTAAGGGTGTATGGCATTTAATATTCAGATTAAAATTTTGATTTTTGAATAAGATCTCTGACCCATAACTGTTACTTTCTGTAATTTACATTTTTTATATTAGTATTTAGTTTTTTTCTTGGGTGTTACATGTGGACTCATATTATGCTTGGAGGGAGCCTCGGCCCCACCCCTTCCCCCAACTTTTTAGTGTACAACGTGTATATATATACACTAATAATTGAGATCAATAAATAAAATAAATATAAAAAAATATAAAAATATTTAATTGCTCAAGTGAATAGATGACTTTGACTAACATCTTGAGGTCTCTAATTCAACTCTCACTAATGCTATTTTTGTTAATAATATATTTTTTATATATTTCGGCCTCTCCTAATTTTTAATAATTTTCTTCTATATATTTTAACCCCTTCTAACTTTTGATTTTTTTTCCATCTCATCCCCTCCTAATTTTTAATATTTTTTTTCTATATGTTTTAGTCTCTCCTAACTTTTGATCCTTGGTTCATCTGTGGATATCAGAATCACATGTCAAATTTCATACTGAAATACGACCCCTCAAGCAACTACTTAGTTTCAATGAATAATTTAATTTGATAGATTAATTCTAAGTATATTTGAATGAATCAAAATATAATGATGAATTAATTTCATAAATAAATTTTGTGTTTGGATAAAATATGAGAATCAAAAAGCTAAAATCTAATTTTAGTGAAGATAAAAAATTAGTTATTTTTAAAATTATAAATATTTTTTATTCTATATTAAATATAAAATAATAAAATGTTTTCTTCTGAAATAAAATTAAATAAAAAATTAACCACTCAAGTAATATAATAAAATATTTTGTTAACCAATTTTATTTTCACATTCATTATAAAATTTTTTTTATAACATTTATTTAAAAAGTAAAAAAATCTAGTGAGGTGAAATTTTACAACAATATCAACATAAAAAAAAATTTGTTATTTAAAATGAAAATTTAAAATTAAAAGTTGATTAAAGAAAAAGGAAATAAGAGAGGAGAGAGGAGTGAGAGAAAAATCAAAGAAGTGTGAAATAAATGAATAACAAAAAAAGTGGAGATAGGAATCCTGAGTCATGTGACTCAGGGTTCTTGCCTCGGGTTTTGCAAAATCAATCAAAACTTAATGAGAATCAACTCAAATTTTGGCTAATAGCCAAACGGGGTTCGAGAGTCTCTATTTCTTTTTATTTTTTTTTCTTTACTTCACCTCTCCATTTCTTTCACCTCTCTCTCTCTCTCTCTCTCTTCTATTTTTTTTCTCTATAGTCTTATTATTTTTTGACTTTTAAATTTAGTTTTACTTATTAGCTTTCAATTTTATATTTAGTCAATAATATAATTGAAAAATTATTTTGTGATGGTTGCTTTCTCTTTCTTATGCTATTATAAATTTAACATAATATTTGATTATATTTGATGTAATATTCCTTTTGCATTTTTTTGTTATTCAAGAAATATTTTATTATACTATGTTAAATATATTAAAAAATAATTCATTATTATAATTTTTTTAGTTTCAAGATAATTTTTTTTATTTAAAAATATGTTGTATCATTTTATTTTAATATTTTACTTAAATACTAATTAAAATTTAATTATTGTATTAATTTTAATTTTTATAATTATATTTTATATCATCCATACATCAACTATTATTGAGTAGTGTTCTTAGAGGTGTTCACTAGATCAGATCGGTCCGATGAACTCGACGATTTGAATTGTGTTGGATCGTTGGTCGAGATAGACCCGAACCAACCCGATCATAATATGATCACCAATGGACTGGATATATATTCTAATTTTTCAAATCCAATAAATCCGACCAACCTGATAATTCAAAGTTCAAACTTATATATTTAAAATTGAAATATATTAAAATCCATATTTTATATCCTTAAAAAGTATTTCAAAGCTTTGAAAAAAATATATATATTTTTTTTAATTTTTAATTAAGATTAAATTTGTGACGTTTGGCAAAACTTGACCCTCAACCCTAGGCCAGAATATGACATGACCTCAGTTTCTAACTTCCAGTTCCTCCTCGTAGTAGGAACTGAACCACATTGCTACAACAACACCATTAAATGTTGTTATTGCGACTTTTTTTTGTTGTCACCTTTTTTTTTACTTTTTTGTTTCTTTCTCTTTTTTTCTTTACTCCACTTTTAATATTAATAATAATAATTTCTTTAACTATTATATTTCATAATTAAAATTTTCTATATATTTTAACAATAAAATTTTAGTAACTTATATGTAAGATTAAATAAGTTTTATAAATTATTTTATTACATTATTAGTTATTTAATTTTTTTTGTAAAAACTGTTTTATTACCTTATATTTAATTTATAATAAAAATCATTTATTAGTAATACTTTTTTAGAAAATGTTTTTATGAAATTACTATTATTAATTTATGAGATTAATTTTATATTACTTATCAATTATTTTTAATAGTTTTAATCGATATTTTTTAACAAAATTTTTATGAAAATATTAATTCATGAGATTAAATTTATATTATTTATAAATAATTTTAATTAATATTATTTAACATTTTTTTATGATAAATATTAATTCGTGAGATTATTTTATATTATTTATCGATTATTAATTTTTAATATTTTGAATAAACTTTTTTAGAATAAAACTTATGAAAATATTTATTCGTGTGATTAATATTATATTACTTATTATAATTTTAAAATTAATTTAATTTAATCTTTACTAAAAAATATTTTATATTTTCGATTCTCAATTTTTATCCAAACATCCATTAGAACCTATTTATAATAATTATTTTTTAGTTTATTCAAACACAATAAGAACTAATCTATCAAATCAAATTATTTACTAGAACTCGGAGAACCCGAGGTTCCAGTTGCAAAAGAGGGTTTAAGTGTTTGGATGAACTATGTGAGAACCGAGAAAATAAAATTAATTACTTCGATAATAAGATAACTATAAATAAAAAGAATAAATTTAAAATGAAACATATTTTTTAATAATCTTAATAAATAATATAAAATTGATCTTTTATATAATATTTAAAATAATTTATTAAGCTTAAATTAAAAATAAACATTAATATATAAAGGTTAATATAAAATTAAAATATAGCATTTGAAAATCAAATGTTAATAATTGAAACTAAAAGATAAATATTATATAATACATAAAATATTTTTTTAAAATTAAAATTAAAATTAAAATTAAACATTCAATAATTTTGAAGTTATATTATTGAGTTAGGATAAAATTAACACCAAAGTTTGAAATTAAACCTTGATAATTTAAACTAAAAATTAAATATTATATAAAATTATAAAACATTTTGTTAAAGTTAAACTAAAAAAATTTCGAATTATATTATTTATCTAGTATAAAATTAAAACTTAATATTTAAAATTAAACATTTGTAATTTAAATTAAAAATATATGTAAAATATTTTGTTAAAGTTACACTAAAAATAATTTTATTATTTTGTTACTGAGTTAATATAGAATTAAAATTAAATATTTAAGATTAAATGATAATAGTTTAAATTAAAAGCAAAGATAAAATATAAATAAAAAAAGGAAGAAAAAAGTAAAAGGAGGAGAGAGAATACAAAAGAAAAGTAAAATAAAAGAACTTATCAGATGAAAATAAGTTTGTAGACGTTCATGAATGAATCGTCAGATTTCTAAGAACTTGAAAGTTAGAATATGAGAGTCATGTGATCCAAATTCTAGTCTTAGGGTTCCTTCTCGAATTTTGCTAAAAGTTATCTCGTTCTACCGAACTCGACGGACCCTCATTAGAACTTGACTAGGTTCTTACCAAACAGAACTTTACTCTTTTTTTTTAAAATAAACTATGAATAACAATTCAATTTAAATAAATTTTATTTGAATAAATCTTAAGCACGAGCAATTTCTGACTAAGTTTCACTTGCCAAAATAGGATCTTACTTTTTTCTTCTTTTTTTAATAAATTATAAATAACAATTCAATTTAAATAAATCTATTTGAATTCTATTTGAATAATCTTATTTTTTATTTTCTTTCAATATAATACAAAAATAACAATTAAAAAATAATATTTGGATGTGTTATTATTATAATTATTATTATTATTATTATTATTATTATTATTATTATTGCATGTAACAAATATTGAGCTAGTTAATATATATAAATAAAAAATAATTTATCAACGAGAATTACAGTGGAGTGATAAAAAGTTTCTCTTCTTTTAAAAAGGTTTCGAGTTTGAATCTCTTGAATGTAAAATTTTTCATTAAGAACCTATAGAGATGACACAGATTAATCAGATTAATAATCCAGTAATATGAGGCAACCCAAAAAAAAATTTATAAAGTGAAGGAAAAAACGGTCATAGAAAATAATCATTTTAGTTTTCATTTCTAACTCTATTATATCTAAACACCCAATGGAACATCGCTATTATAATTGTCACTATCTCATTCAAACACTTTTCTAGAACGCTATCAAATCAACTATTCTCAAAAATTAGAAAAACCCTGTGATCTACTTGTAAAACCCACTTGTTTAAAATAAAGACAATCTACTTGCCAAATACCGTCTTATGGAACACAAATTTTAAAATAATAGAGGTCATGTCGTCAAGTCAGGAGTTGAAAAGAATGAGTTTGAAGAATATATGATCTATCTCTTTTCATAATTCTACTAATTCACATCGACGTCCTAATTAATTCCTATCTTAATTATAGCGTCCGTCTTGTGCCGACATTGTTGCAAAGTTTAACTGCATTTTTTTTTTTTGCAAAGTTTTATGCAATTGTTTTATTGAAAAATTAATTCTTGATTTTTTTAGAAAAAATAATAATTTGATTTATTGTCATTAATACAAAATTGGTCATAATTTTCAGACGGAAATTTATTTTTCCCTCTTTGGTAATACTCTTTCTTTTTTTATTTTCAAGATAATTTTTCTTCACATTCTAAATCAACACTTACCAAACACATGAAGATAAATCATTTTCCTATGGATATGATTTCCATAGAAATTTAATTTCATAAAATGGCCACTATCTCTTTTATTATATTACAGTTAAAGATGCACTACAACAAAAAAGGGTTAAATATTATGAAATCTAAATTAAATATTACAATAAAAAAACATTTGTTACATTTAATAGATGTTATAAAAATTGTGTTACTAGTTACAACAATAAATATTTGTAACTTGTATCTAGCTAATATTATTGCGAATATGAGTGGGGGCCGGTGAGACATCAGATGCTTAGATCCCATTAAAATATCCTTGCTTGCTAATCGACTTCGTGCATTTTTGAATAAATAATGCTCCCCGACCTTTGGTAACGCCAACAAATTTTATTGGGCCATTTATTACTTTTAAGACATTTTATTGCATCTCAAATTTCAAAAAACCTACATAAATTTCAAAACACAATTTTTTTCTTCTATCTTATTTTCTCTTTTTTACACCCTTAACCGTCAAGTAGAAAAATATGATTGAGGTTAAAGTCTCTCTCTTCTCTTCTTCTTTCTTCTCGTTTCTCTTCTCACAACTAAGGATATCTAGGAAAGATAGAAAGATATCAATATCGACAAGAGGAAAGAGACGAATGTTCATCGCGGAGAAGCGAGAAGAACTTTTAGACTGAAGGATAAGAAAACGAGTTCAAGTATGATTAAGATATATAGGGGATCACAAATTCTCTTTCTTAATCTATATATGATCAGATATTGCTATTATTTATAAAATTAAGAATATATTTTTACTCGTATCTATATAAGTTTAAAACTATGATTAGGATAATTTTTTTTGTACATATTTTGTACATAATGTTTTAATCAATTTATGAAAGAATTTCACTTGTCCAAAAATGACATATATTATATCAATGAATAGACATCTAAGTTTAATTTCTATAGACATCAGAATAACTCGATCCGAGATGTATATAAAGAGACATCGCTCAATTACTGACCTAGAGTCATGCTGTTTCAGAAAAACAACATGACTAAAAGATTAAAAAAATTAGAGGAGTTTCACTTATCCAAAAATTATGAAATAAATACGAATAGATAGATAGATAGATAGATAGATAGATAGATAGATAGATAGATAGATAGATAGATAAATGTATCAAAGTCTAGTTTATGTAGACATTAAATTTATCTCAATCCGAGATGTATATAACGAGATATCATTGAATTAGTGACTCGGTATCATGCTATTTCGAAAAATAGTGCGACTGAAATATAATAATATTATGAATGTGTTTCACTTATCCAAAAATTATGAAATAGGATGGAAAATATATTTGGAACTATAGTTTCAAAAGAATTTGGATTCATCTCGATCGGATATGTATTCATAAAGATATGATAGAAATACTAATTGACTATCACATTGTACTAAAATCAAAATGACCCATGTTCTTATAAAAATGACTCGTATCACCTGGAAATGATCCACGTGCTTTGAGAAATGGTTCATGTCACCAAAAGGATTTTTTCAACATAGGATGATTTATTGCCTTGATTTCAATTGTGTTTAGGACCCTTTTAGCTATAGTTTGACTAAACTAAACTTAACGATGTAAATTATTGTTAACTGTTAGAGTTTTATTAAAATTACTATAGGAGTTTAGATTTGGATTAAGATTTTATAGCCTATTTGTTTAGGAATCTATTTTTCTATTTAATTAGAATTTTATTTATCTTTGAAGTTTGAAATTTTCCAATTGATGTAAGAGAGGAACAGAGAGAAACGAGCATCGTGGGTGTTGCGGGTGCTGTAGCTGGAGGAGGGGAAGAGAGAGCGAGAGAGAGAGAAAGAGATGGAGATAGAGAGGGAGCGAGATTGAGCGAGAAACGAAGATAGAGAGAAGAAGAGAGAGAGAGGCAATATATATATATATATATATATAGAGAGAGAGAGAGAGAGAAACAAAGCGAGAGAAAGAGAGATAGAGAGAGCAAGAGAGGAGACAGAGAGAGCGAGAGAAAAGAGAAACGAACAGAGAGAGAGGTAGAGAAAGTGAGAGAGACGGAGATGGAAACATAGAGCGAGAGAGGGGGCAGAGAGAGAGAGAGAGAGAGGCAAAAAGAGTGAGAGAGACAAAGACGGAGCGAGTGAGATAGAGGCAAAGAGAACGACAAAAAGAGAGATAGAGATACAAAGGCAGAGAGAGATGTAGAGAATACGAGAGAGACGAAGATGGAAACAGAGAACGAGAGAGGGGGGGCAGAGAGAGAGAGAGGGGCAAAAAGAGTGAGAGAGACAGAGCGAGTGAGATAGAGGCAAAGAGAGCAACAAAAAGAGAGATAGAGATATAGAGGCAGAGAAAACCACAAAGAGATGGAGACAGAGAGAGCAATGCACAAGAACACTAATAAGAGGGGAACAGGAGAAGAAGATTGCTCAAGAACAAATGTGATCAAAAATTGAGAGGCATGGGCATGGGTTACAAGGAGGGAAGGGCTGAAAATAAAGAAAAAATTTCGTAGTGTTGCAGAACCGAGCGATTCCACCAAAATGGCGGAACCGCTCGTGCGGAATCTGAGCTGCCTGTGAGCTGCCCAGGTTCTGGTCAACTTGGTTCCGGGTCCAAATTCTGACTCGTGTTTAGTAGGACCCATCGGAATCGGGTCCAAGTTTATGCTCGGTTCTGATAGCTAAATAGGGCCTAAGGCTCGTTTGGCAATTGGAACCTAGCCAGGTTCCACCAGGATCTGTCAAACGCAGTGACGTTTGGCAGAACCTGGCCCTGAACCCTAGGCCAGAACCTGACGTGACCCCATGTTCTGGCTTCCGATTCCTACTCATAACAGAAACCAGAACCACATTGCTGCAACAACAACATTTAGAATGTTGTTGTTTTGCCGCCTTTTTTTTTTGTTGTCACATTTTTTTACTTTTTTTTTCTTTCTCTTTTGTTCTTTACTCCACTTTTAATATTAAATAATAATTTATTTAACTATTATATTTCATAATTAGTATTTTTTATATATTTTAACAATAAAATTTTATTAATTTATATGTAAGATTAAAATAAATTTTGTAAATTATTTTATTACATTATTCATTATTTAAACTTTTTTGTAAAAAAAGTTTTATTACCTTATATTTAATTTATCATACAAATCATTTATTAGTATACTTTTTTTAGAAAATGTTTTTATGAAATTATTATTATTAATTTATGAGATGAATTTTGTATTATTTATTAATTATTTTTAATATAGTTTTAATCGATATTTTGTAACAAAATTTTTATAAAAATATTAATTCATGAGATTAATTTTATATTATTTATAAATAATTTTAATCAATATTCTTTAACAATTTTTTTATGAAAATATCAAATTGTGATATTATTTTATATTATTTATCAATTATTAATTTTAATATTTTTTTAAAAAAATAGAATAAAACTTATGAAAATATTTATTCGTGAGATTGATATTATATTACTTACTATAATTCTTAAAATTAATTAAATTTAATTTTTATTAAATAAATATTTTATATTTCTGATTCTCACCTTATATCCAAATACTCATTAGAACATATTTATAATAATTACATTTTAATTCATGAAAACAAATTAAATTGGAGAGAATAATATTTTCTCTTATCTGTACATATCATGAACTCCATAGCATTTGTAGACTTGCATGACTAACAAACTATACATGCAGTTAGCAACAAGAATCAATATTCATATCAATAGCTGATAACAAACCAACAAAAAGATATGATACGATGATACTCCCTCTCAAGTTGGAGTGTATGTGTGAACAACACCCAACTTGAAAAAAAACAAGAAGTGTGCAAAAACGATCACGTCCCAAAGCTTTAGTGAGAATATCTACTAGCTGAAAATGCGAAGGTACATATGCAATAACAATATGACGGTGCTTGAGATGATGACAAATAAAATGTCAGTCGATCTCTATGTGTTTGGTACGTTCATGAAAGAGTGTTAGCAATATGACAAGCAACTTGATTATCGCAAAACAATCACATCAGCCAATAATGAATGATGCCAAATGAACAAAGTAATGTTCGAAGCCACAAGAGTTCACAAGTAGCTAAATCCATTGCACGATATTCAGCTTCGGCTGAAGAACGAGAAACTATATTTTTTTCTTGCTACGCCATGATATCAGACAAACCACCAAGTGTAATGAAGTAACCAAAAATATAGCGACGAGTTATGGGGCATGCTGCCCAATCAGAGTCGCAAAAGTCATCTAAATGCAAAGAAGAAGGCTGACGAAGAATAATACCATGACATGGACTTTGTCTTAAATAACGAAGCACTCACATTGCAACATCCCAATGAGGTATCCGTGGCTCCTTCATAAATTGAGACAAGATGTGGACATCATAACAAATATCTGGACAAGTGACAGCTAGATAGATGAGTCATCCAACAAGACGACGATATCTGCTGGGATCATCTAATAAAAGACCTTTGGTAGAAGATAAGCCATGATGTTGTTCGATAGGAAAAAGAGTAGGTTTCACGCCAGCCATGCCACATTCATCTAATATGTAGAGAACATATTTGCATTGTGAGAGGAATAACTCAGAAGGACATCGCACAACCTCGATACCAAGAAAATACTTAAGAGGCCCGAGATCCTTGATCTTGAAACAAGAAGCAAGATACTTCTTAAAAATTTGACTTTGAGCAGGCATATTACATGCAAGCAATAAATGATCAACATATATCAAAAGAACCATAAAAATATTGTCATGACGGTAAATAAAAAGAGAATGATCAACTGGAGATTGAACGAAACCATAGCTAATCAAGGAAGCAGTGAGTTTGGCAAACCATTGACGAGAAGCTTGTCGAAGACCATAAAGCGATTTTTGTAGTCTGCAAACTTGATTAGGATGAGAGATAGAGAATCCAGGAAGAGGTTTCATATAAACCTCCTGATCAAGATCACCATGTAAAAAGACATTATTGACATCTAATTGATGGATCTCCCAATTATGAAATAAATAGATCCGAAACAAATATATAAAAAGGTTTCATGAGATAATAAACCCCCTTGTGTCGTTTACCCAGTCCAATCCACTTCTTCGTGGTGCGGTCCTGCAGAATGCAGAGGTCCCGAAAAATAGTCACAATGTAATCAAAATCTGATAATGATTTTCCTACAGAAATTAAGTGACAAGATAAACCAGGTACATATAAGACATAACGTAATATAAGCTGAGAATGTATAAAGAGAATCACATTGTGGTTGCTTGAATTGATGTACCATCTATCATTTTGATGAATTGAGGTACTTGTATAGGTCGCACATTTTTAAGATGTGATTTCTTCCCTGTAATGTGCATTGATGCATCTGTGTCAAATATCCATTATGTGGGAATTAAGGGAGAAAAATATTCACCTGACATTGGTTCTCCTACTCCTTTCATGGAATCAAGGAGTGTGATAAGTTGTTGATATTGTTCAGAGAAAAGACAGGAAGAACACCACTAGGAGTTGATCCGGTGGCGTCAGTTTGAGCAGAAAGTGCCTTTTGTGAAAATGGTGCATAATTGCAGTTAGGATTACCTCCTTGTTTGGCTTATTATTCTTTTGATTGCATCTAGCATCATATCCAGGTGGGCATCCAATTAATTCTCAGCATTTGGAGACATCATGCTCTATCTTCTATCAATGAGAACATTGAGTTTTAGCATTTGAATACCTTTTTCCATCATGCCCCTTTTGACCTTGTGCAAGGAAAGCAGCGCTTTCAATTCTTTCATTATGCACAATGGATCAATGTTGTTCTTCTTGGATGATGATGGAATAGCTTTATTGATTGACGGTAGTGGTTCCATGCTTAAAATTTGTGAATGCACAGTACCAAATGTCGTAGCATTGAGACCCATAAGGAATTGATGAAGCTTTTCTACTTCCTTTTCCTTTATGGAGTCATTAGCAGCCGCACAAGTGCATTTGGAGGTAGTTGAATATTCTTCAATCTCGTCCCATAAAGCCTTAAGCTTAGTGTAATATTGAGTGACTGAAGTTCCTTCTTGGTGGAGTAAACATATCTCCGACTTAAGTTGATGAATTCGGGGAGCATTTCCTTGAGAAAATTGTTCCCGAAGTTCATCCCACATCGCCTTGGCTTCATCAGAAAAGGCTACACTACTTTGCAGATTTTTGTCAATGGAGTTGCAAATCCATGCTTTAACCATATCATTGTAGACTTCCTAGGCTGCATAATCCGACGAATCTTTCCTCAGTTTCTTCAGCATGCCATTGATGAAGCCAAGCTTATTCTTGGCCAGCAACGCATTCTTCATTCCTCTTGCCCACATTGAATATTTGATGACATTCAATGGACAAGTCACCAATGGTGTTCCTAGATTGTCAGATGACTACATGAATTATGGTGACATCTTCTCTGCTTCCATCTTTGAACTACTTGTCATCTTATCAGGTTGATTGATGCTAATGAAACTTTTGGTTGCTCTAATCTATATCTCTGTTTTAGAAGATTGACTTTGATACCATGAAAACAAATTAAATTCGAGAGAATAATATTTTCCCTTATTTGTTCATATCATAAACTCCATGGTATTTATAGACTTACATGACTAACAAACTATACTTGCAGTTAGCAACAAGAATCAATAATCATATCTATAGCTGATAACAAACCAACAAAAAGATATGATACGATGATATCATCCAAACACAATAAAAATCAATCTATCAAATAAAATTATTTACTGGAACCCGGAGAACTCCAAGTTCCACTTGCAAAACAGGGCCTAAGTGTTTGGATGAACCGTGTGAGAACCGGGAAAATAAATTAATTACTTTGATAAATAAATTAATTATAAATAAAAAAATAAATTTAATTTGAAAGATATTTTTTTAATAATCGTAATAAATATATAAAATTGATATTTTATATAATATATGAAATATTTTGTTAAGCTTAAATTAAAAATAAACATTAATATATAAAAGTTAGTATAAAATTAAAATATAGCATTTAAAAATCAAACGTTAATAATTGAAACTAAAAGATAAATACTATATAATACATAAAATATTTTTAAAAAAAATTAAAATTAAATGATCAATAATTTTGAAGTTATATTATTGAGTTAGGATAAAATTAAAACCTAAGTTTGAAATTAAACCTTGATAATTTAAACTAAAAAATAAATATTATATAATAATATAAAACATTTTGTTAAAGTTAAACTAAAAATAATTTTCGAATTATATTATTGAGTTAGTATAAAATTAACACTTAATATTTAAAATTAAACATTTATAATTTAAATTAAATATATATATATATAATATTTTGTTAAATTTACATTAAAATAATTTTATTATTTTGTTACTGAGTTAATATAGAATTAAAATTAAATATTTAAGATTAAATTATAATAGTTTAAATTAAAAGCAAAGATAAAATATAAATAAAAAAGGAAATGAAAAAAGTAAAAGGAGGAAAGAGAATACGAAAGAAAAGTAAAATAAAAAAAAAACTATCATATGAAAACAAGTTTGCAAGAAAAAAAATGACGTCGACGAAGTAACCGTCAGGTTCCTACTGAGGAACTTGAAAATTAAAATTTGAGATTCACGTGATCCAGGTTTTAGTCTTGGGGTTCCTTAGAACTCGATGAACTCTGATTAAAATTTGACTAGATTCTTGCCAAACAGAATTTTACTCTTTTTTCTCTCTTTTTTTAATAATCTATAAATAATAATTCAATTTAAATAAATCTTAATTTAAATAAATCTCAAACTAGTCAGATCTTATTTTTTTTCTTGTTTTTAATAAACTATAAATAACAATTCAATTTAAATAAATCTTAATTTAAATATCAAACACGGGCAGCCAACCAGAACAAATGGATTCTCCCGAAGCCAACAAATTTTTTTCTTTAGTTTTCTTGCCTCGCCTTTTCTCGGAACCCTTGCCCTTCATTCTTTGCCCCTCGGTCACGTCATTCTTTATTTCTTACTCTTTTTTTTCTTAATAAACTACAAATAACAATTCAATTTAAATAAATCTTAATTTTTGCGTAGACTTATTATTGAGATGTGGTAAAAAATATTTTTAAACTTTTCCCGAGGATACAAAAGTAAAATAATTTAACTTATTTTCATACAGTAAGAAAATTCTATTTGAATAATCTTTTTATTTTATTTTCTTTCAATATAATATAAAAATAGCAATTAAAAAATAATATTTGGATGTGTTATTATTATTATTTTTACATGTGATGTATTTTTGCATATTATAAATATTGAGCTAGTTAATATATATAAATAAAAAATAATTTATCAATCGAAATTATAGTAGAGTGATAAGGAGTTTCTCCTCGTTTTAAAAGGTTTTGAGTTTGAATTTCCTGAGTGCAAACATTTTCATTAAGAACCTGACATATTATTGACATATGTCTATCCGAGATGACACGAATTAATCAAGACTAATAATATGAGACAATCCAAAAAAAAATAATTTATAAAGTGAAGGAAATAACGGTCATAAAAAATAATCATTTTAATTTTCATTTCTAATTCTATTATATCCAAACACCCAATGTTATAATTGTCACTATCTCATTCAAACACTTTTCTAGAATGCTATCAAATCAACTATTCCTCAAAAATTAAAAAAACCCTGTGATCTAGTTGTAAAATCCACTTGTTTAAAATAAAAGACTATCTACTTGCCAAATACCGTCTTATGGAACTCCACCAAATTTTAAAATAAAAGAGTTGAAAAGAATGAGTTTCAAGAATATATGATCCATCTCTTTTCATAATTCTACTAATTCACATCTACGTCCTAAATTCCTATCTTAATTATAGCGTCCGTCTTGTGCCGACATTGTTGCAAAGTTTACTACATTTTTTTTTGCTAAGTTTTATGCAATTGTTTTATTGAAAAATTAATTCTTGATTTTCTTGTAGAAAAAATAATAATTTGATTTGCTGTCATTAATACAAAACTGATCACAATTTTCAAACGGAAATTTATTTTTCCCTCTTTGGTAATACTCTTTCTTTTTTATTTTCAAGATAAATTTTCTTTTACATTCTAAATCAACACTTACCAAACACACGAAGATAAATCATTTTCCCATGGATATGATTTCCTTAGAAATTTACTTTCATAAAATGGCCACTATCTCTTTTATTATATTACAATTAAAGATGCACTACAACAAAAAAGGGTTAATCATTATGAAAGATAAATTAAATATTACAATAAAAAGCATTTGGTACGTTTATTAGATGTTATAAAAATTGTGTCACTAGTTACAACAATAAATATTTGTAACTTGTATCTAGCTAATATTATTGCGAATATGAGTGAGAGCCGGTGAGACATCAGATGCTTAGATCCCATTAAAATATCCTTGCTTGCTAATCGATTTCGTGCATTTTTGAATAAATAATGCTCCCCCAACCTTTGGTAACGCCCACAAATTTTATTGGGCCTTACTATTACTTTTAAGACATTTTATTGCATCTCAAATTTCAACAGAAACATTAGCAAAAAACTTATATAAACTTGAAAACATATTTTTTTCTTCTATCTTATTTTCTCATTTTTACACCCTTAACCGTCAAGTAAAAAATAGGATTGAGGTTAAAGTCTCTCTCTTCTCTTCTCTTCCTCTTTTTTCTCATTTCTCTTCTCAAAACTGAGGATATCTAGGAAAGATAGAAAGAAACCAATATCGACAAGAGGAAAGAGACAGAATGTTCATCGCGGAGAAGCGAGAAGAACTTTTAGATTGAAGGATAAGAAAACGAAAGTTTGAGCATGATTAAGATGTGTAGGGGATCACAATTTATCTTTCTTGATCTATATATGATCAGATATTTCTATTAGTTATAAAATTAAGAATAGATTTTTAGTTATATTTATATAAGTTTAAAACTATGATTAGGATAAACTTTTTTGTACATATTTTGTATATAATGTTTTTAATAAATTGCTGAAAGAGTTTCACTTGTCCAAAAATGACATATATTATATCAATCAATAGACATCTAAGTTTAATTTCTATAGAAACCAGAATAACTCAATCCGAGATATATATAAAGAGACATCGCTGAATTAGTGACCTAGAGTCATGCTGTTTCAGGAAAACTACGTGACTAAAAGATTAAAAAAACTTGGAGGGGTTTCACTTATCCAAAAATTATGAAATAAATATAGATAGATAGATAAATAGATAGATAGATAGATAAAGATATCAAAGTCTAGTTTCTGTAGATATTAAAATTATCTCAATTCGAGATGTATATAAAGAGATATCATTGAATTAGTAACTCGGTATCATGCTATTTCGAGAAATAGTGTGACTGAAATATAATAATATTATGAACATGTTTCACTTATCCAAAAATTCTGAAATAAGATGAAAAATATATTTGAAAATATATTTTCAAAAGAATTTGGATTCATCTCGATTGGATATGTATTCATAGAGATATGATAGAAATACTAATTGGCTATCACATTGTCCTGAACATCAAAATGACCCATGTTTTTAGAAAATGACTCGTGTCACCCGGAAATGATCCACTGCTTTGAGAAATGGTTTATGTCACCAAAAGGATGGACCATGGTTTTTCAACGTAGGACGATTAATTGCCTTGATTTCAATTGTGTTTAGGACCCTTTTAGCTATAGTTTGACTTAACTATACTTAACGATGTAAATTATTGGTAACTGTTAGAGTTCGATTAAAATTACTAAGAGTTTAGATTTGGAGTAAGAATTTATAGCCCATTTGTTTAGGAATCTATTTTTCTATTTAATTAGAATTTTGTCTATCTTTGAAGTTTGAATTTTTCCAATTGATGTAAGAGTTAAGAATTCAAGGAACTATAAATAAAAAAAGATGTAACTTAATTGTATCCTCATTTGTTATCTTCCTAGAGAGAAATTCCATTTTTGAGGTGATTTTGTGCCGCCCATCTGAAACTCGATAGAGGGTCTTGGCGATCATTGATGATCCTCCCTATGGAGCTCGAAGGATATTCTATTTATAATTCTTCAGCTCCAAATGAATGCATGTTTATGTCCAAGAGCATATTTCAATTAGGGATAAATCTCGTTAAATCTTATGTCTAAATTAATTATTATAAAAAAATCGTCTTGACCCTGTTCTTGCACAAAGAACAAATTAAGCATCAGGATATTCTGCTTTTGAAGTCGACAACATGTATCACATTCCAAAATGGTAATCATGGAGAGCTAATAACTTTATGAATTATGATGATCATAGTAACTCTGTGATTGCTACATCCTCCTAATTTTGTTCTCT
This sequence comes from Pontederia paniculata, assembly GCA_001647135.1. NCBI lineage: Eukaryota > Viridiplantae > Streptophyta > Magnoliopsida > Commelinales > Pontederiaceae > Pontederia > Pontederia paniculata. The sequence continues at coordinate 5,908 of LTAE01001228.1, read as the reverse complement.
TATTATTCACAATGGTATTCATTATAAATTTATCAACTTTTTTGAGTATTTTGAATATGTGAGTGTTAAGAGAATTTTTAGAAGGATAAATTAAGAGGATTTATACTAAGCGGAGCACGGTGGAAGGTAGCTCCTCAGCGGAGCATGGAAGCGGGACAGCGACGCACAGAGCAGTTTCACACTAAGAGGCCGTTTGGCGCATTCCCAGTTTTTATTAACCGGTAATTTAGATCACCACTAAAATAGATTACCACTTTATGAATTACCGGTAATATTATATCATAGTGTTTGATAAGTAGCAATAACACAAATTATAATTTAAATTATGAAATGAAAATTACTAAAATACCCTTCAAAATTATTGAATTAAAATAAATATAAATAATAAAAAATAAAAAAAAGTGTGTTATGTCAAAATATGAGTTTATATTATCAATCATAAAATAATTAAAAATTTAGAAGATAATGTTGAATACTATTATTTCGTAATAAAATGTAAATATTTTTAAAGTTTGGTTGTA
>LTAE01001227.1:0-52786 GCA_001647135.1 Pontederia paniculata | reverse complement strand
GTCATGTCCAGAGAAGGCCATTAGATGCGCCAGTTAGGAGGGTAGAGCAAACAATCTGGAGTCCGATTAAAAGAGGGAGAGGGAGACCAAAGCGAACACTTGACGAGCTAATAGAACGAGATCTATTAACGAATAATATACCAAAAAATTTGGTTACTGATAGAACGCAATGGCGTCGTATGATCCATGTAGCCGACCCCACCTAGTGGGATAAGGCTTTGTTGTTGTTGTATATATATATATATATGTTCACTAATCTGACATCTAATGGGCATTAACTTCTTTGACCAACTATGACATATTTGAAAAGATATCAAGTGGAAGGAAAAAGATTAAAGTTTGGAATGGTTAAAAGAAAGTTTAAAGTTAAAAGAATTATCAATGAGAGAAGGAAAAAAGTTAGGGAAGGTTTTTTTTTTGACGGGGCGAAGATTGATAAAAAAATGACTTTTTTGTTCTTGAACTTTTTCTTATAATTGTTGGCATGCATGGGCTAATGGATCATGTGCATTGGCCATAAGGGTCAAGTGCATATCTTATATCTTAGATGTGCTGTAAGAGTTTAGGTACTCAGGTACCAATGCCACAAGCTAAAAGTTCAAAACCGATTGCCAAACAGTTGAAACAAGCCCTGAATTTATGACATTAACCTCCAAAGAAGTAAAACAACTTCTCAAAGATGATTTTCATCATTTCTTTTTATTCAGTTATGCTTTCTGTTTGTGATGCAGCAAAAGAAAACGGAAGCATGGGACAGACACAATTGGATTGGAAACGAAGGTTCGAAGTGATGGTTGGGATTGCCCGCGGCCTGCTATACTTGCACGAGGATGCACACGTCCCAATCATCCACCGGGACATCAAGGCGAGCAATATCTTGCTGGATGACAGGTGGGTCCCTAAGATCGCAGATTTTGGAATGGCCCGGTTGTTCCCCGAGGATCAGACGCATGTCAACACTCGTGTTGCCGGCACAAGCGGCTACATGGCCCCGGAGTACATGATGCATGGCTTCCTTTCCACCAAGGCAGATGTCTTCAGCTTCGGCGTCCTGGTTCTTGAGCTTGTCGCAGGGCGGAAGAACTCTGGCTTCACCCTGTTCCCTGACTCAGAAGCTGACAGCCTCCTCGAATGGGTATGTCTATATCAAGATTCATCACTGATTTGAACAGTATCTCATCTCTGATTATATTTTAAAAAGAAATTATTACCGGGATAATGTTTGTCATAAGTGAAGTTTTGAAAGGTTTCAGGCCCTTGAAAGGCTTTAACTGTTGTAGGTCACAGCTAGATACACGTACACTAATTCAGTGTTTGATGCAAATTTATGGAGCCGGATGTTACCATATTTTAGGCCCTGCTTAGGCTTCATGGATAAAAAAGTATCACAAAAGTCATTGCAAGTTGGTTTAGTGCTTCAAACTTTCCACTTTATAGTTGTTGGATGACAGGTTTCAAAATACCTCTTGAAAAGAAAGAAATCGCTCATGTTGCCATTTATATAAACTTTTTGTTTTATTTGTAAAAGGAAACTTAGGCCAGATCAATGCTAATGTAATTTTTTTTATGCAGGCTATACATACTTGGTTTCCTAGTTTCAACCAACTCTTTCTGAATTTAATTTACATTGATGCTCTCTTAATGGGTTCGAGCTTAGGAGCATGAATACAGGCATTAGGTTTTGGAACTGGGACATGACCATACATCACTAGGTCAAAATGCCTTGGGAACTTTGTGGCAATCCATTAAACCAGAAAAAGGCACCTTAAGATTTTATATTTTAAGTCTACGTTATCCATTTCCCTATGGTGTATTAAAGTTTAGTTTTGCCTATTGCATAACCTTTAGGTTGTTAGCTTCTAGTTTGGATCGTCATGTAATTTTATTTATCTTCTGTTAAGGATGAAGATTGAAAAGACTTGTTAATTGTGTTGCATATAACATCCATTTGAATGTGCATCTTGTGTTGGATGAATGAGCCACAGTTAACTGAATTCAAAATGGTCTATGAACACAAATACGCACAGCATTTTCCATTGATGTACTCACTTACAACAACTTCTAGCTGCTATCTGCACTTTGACCTCTTTAATGTGTTTATAGTGATGGGTGGCAGTTATGTTAAATTGTCATTTATCATAGTTGGTGCACAAACATCTTTTACTAATTGCAACAACATAACTATCCCAGGCGTGGAAGCTGTACAAGAAGGGACAGACTTTGGACATGCTGGATCCTGCATTGAAATCCACTGTTGATCCAGAACAAGCTTCAATGTGTGTGCAGATCGGCCTCCTCTGCACACAGGCTGATCCGAAGCTGCGACCGGACATGAAGCGAGTTGTGATCATTCTGTCCAAGAAGCCGACCACCACATTGGATGAACCCACTAGGCCTGGGATCCCTGGTTCCAGATATCGACGCCCTCATAGATCAACCAGAGTTTCCGGCCAGAATTCGTCTGGTGAATCATCCTACAGCACGAACTCGGCATCTACTGGTACCTCGGCCTTGACCAATAATACAGCTACCACCTCAACCACCACCACCATGATAAGCCCAAGACTTCCTCCGCAGGAGGAATTAGTACAATCCAACCAGCATGATTCTGGATCCATCAGCAGCAATGGTGGCATAGCATCGACATCAGATACGCCAATAACAAGAAGAAAATCAAAACAACCAATATTGTATGAGAAAAAACACGGAATACATTATAATGCGGTATAGTTGATTGTTCTTTCTTGTATAATTGTGTGATACGGGCATGTAAATGTGTAGCTGATTGTTTTTTTTTTCTTTTTTGTCAATATGTTGCAATTTCATTCTTGTAGTGTAGATGATCGTTTGAGAATTAAGAAGGTATTCTTTGGTTTTTAGAAGGAAAAGTTGCGTGCAGTTGAGGTGATTTGTAGACTTCTTTTGTTTTTTTGAGGGGGAGGGGGTTACAATTTTCTTGAGACTATTTGACAAGGAATTTGATGGTTCCAGATAGAGGTTTCTTATTCTCTTGCTAGCTAACTAGTCAGTAATTCGGAGTTATGCAGGGTGAAGATGATCTTTTGCAAAAAAAATTCTGAAACTTATTATAACAAAATTAAGTGTTTAAGAAAAGTGTTGTATAGTTAAGTTGGTAACATTTTGAGGTTTACCTTAATTATCCTTGAATCATAAATCAATGTGTTTCGATGGTCTTTTCTGGTTTTAATCCTAACAGATAATTTTTTATTTAATAATAATTAAGATAAGTTTTTATACCGCTGCATAATTAAGGCTCTGTTTGGCGTTCGAGCGTTTGACCTTCAAATGTTTGATCCTACTCACATTAATAATGAGCGATTAGCGTTTGTTGTCTTTACCAAACAAGGCCTAAATAGATAGCACAATTCTTAAATAGAATTAGGGGCAAATGAGTACACGTTATTGCACCATATGGTAAAATATAAAGTCTATCGACCTTGTGTAATGGAAATTTTGTAAACCTAACGACAAACATTATCCATAGACTTTAGTTAAAAAAAATGACAATTTAATCGTGATCAAAGTGATGATGAAAGTTTTGTGATGACCAAGGCTTCGAAGTTTCTGTTGACCATTTCCAAAATGTTTATGAACGCACCTTTAATTTTGTTCACCTTTCATGGATTTTTTTTTCCCAAACGTTTATCCTTTTACTTTCTTTATTGTTTCTTAATTAGTTCAATAGAAAAAAAAAGAATATATAGCGCTTAATAACACTTTTTATAAAAAAAAATTATAAAAAAAATATCGCTACTTTGTATAAGTGCGCTATATATTCTCTACCACAATTTAATATAAGAAGTCACACACTAACTTGTAAAGTTAAGATCATATGAAATTGATTTGTCTCTATCAACGATTTTAATTTTTAACGAGTTATGATTTTAAATTTCACTCTGCATATATTTTGGTAAATCTTAATAATATTATTTTAAATATAAGTCAACATAAATTTGTAAACTTCAATCATCAAAAATTTAAAACACAAATACTCATAATAATAATAAATTTAAGATAATGGCAACATTTGTCGTTATCATATATAAACAAAGCTCTTTTATTTATTGCAATTTGACTAACCCAATTTCTCAGATCTTTCAATTATTTGTCTTCGATCCAAAACACTATTAGCGAAGTCTTCTTCTTCTTTGGTACTCGCGTGTCCTTTAGTTGATTACATATCACATCTGACATCGCCACAAAAATAATGCAAATTGGACTTTTTTTTAGTTAGTACCAGATACGTATGGCGATTAATGCAATAATAAATTTGCAATTGACTAAGTTGGAGTTTACTTCACAATAATATGTAAAGTTAGGATGTATAAATTTAATTAAATAGCTTCCTTTTATTTATTTAAGAAGATATAGACTTTAAGCTTAGATATCAACTAAGTTTTTATACGTAAAATTGAAATGAATGAAAGCGAAGTATCAAAATTAATAGGAAGAAAAGGAAAGAAAAATTTAAGTTTGCTGGGTCATGTAGGGGGCAACAACACGTGGCTTCCTCTGTCTACGGTCATGATATCTCGTATTCAATGTCATACTGAAGTAAATTTCATCATCCAGGCGGTCGAAGTTATCTCGTATTCTAATTAATTTCTATAATATAAAAAATATTAGAAAGAGTTTAATGTATCTAATAAGTAATTTAGTAAAAAATTGCTTATAAACACCTAAGGTCCTAAACATTTTTTTATAGATTTATAAAAAATCAATAAATAATTTATTTTAAAATTATTCAAATATTATTTATAGAATCTTTCAGTGTTTAGGAACATTGTGTTCAACTAATCTGAGTTTCATATTTGATGAATTTCAACAAAATTTTATTAAAGATTATTTATCACCCAAAAAAATATATTAATGATATTTAAGGAGAATTATTTTTTTCAACACTTTAATTAATTATATTTTTTTGCATCTAACTCTAAATTATAAATCGACATTTTTTTAATTTTTAAACTTATAATGATCCTTCAGTCAAATTCTATAAAAACAATTTTTACTAATTATAAGATATCATTTTTATCCTTACTTCTTTAATACAAAAAGTATTCTAGAACTAAAAAATCATAACATGGAGCATAATTTTAAATAATTAAATATTAATTTTATGTTTGATTTTTTTATTTTTTTAAAAATATTTTTATCATATTAATAAAAATATCAGTGAAAATGATAATTGATGATAATCGAAAAATTAAGTTAACATAAATGAAATTTAAGGGGAGGATGACATTACTGGGATACAAATTTATAAATTTATTATTTACGTTAGATGAAGAAAAAAATATAATTAGGAGGTGCAGAAAAATAATAAAATAATAAAAGAATTATAATTGTAATTATAAAAAAGCGAGATTATGGATTCGGGTTCATTTAAAAATGTGAGAAGCGACGTGGAGCAGAGAGAGCCACTTGTTCGTACGTTTATTTTTAATCCCTCGGGTTGCCGAAGACATTTATCTGCGTCCCCCAAAAGATCTCTTATGCTTCACTTCACTCGCTCTCGTCCTCCGTTTGAAGAGCCAATCGGAGGTAATTTTCATAGATTGATATGAGTATTTTGTTTCCATGGATTTTGATTCATTTTGCAGAGATTTATCTGCTTCGATTGGGGAAAGGATTTGCTTTGTCCCCTCTGTTTTACCTCTGAATCTGTTAGAATTGTCCTTATATTTGTAGTTGTAGCTTAAGATCGCTGCATTTGGTATGTTTTGTATATTGCATTTGATCTTTTTGCATTTTTATCAGTCTTTGATGCATAGCAGTTTATTTCTGTGTTTGGGACCTAAATTTGAGGTTTCTAATCGGAATCTTTCATATTTGGTTGTTAGCAAAAGGGAGCCTCGAATGCTTCTTCAGAAGATTGTGTCATTAAGGTTTTGTTGTTGTTATTGCCTTTGATCCTATCACGATAGGATTCTGAAGAGAGAATTTTGGTTGTCATTTTTTTGTTTATTTCGGTTCAACAATTTCTCTAGTAGTTGCAGAGACTATGAAGGTCTTGTGTTTGGTGAATTACTGGTATGATACATCTACAATGTCATGTACATTTTTAGAAAATAATTTTAGGTTGAGGGGCTGTTTTTGGCGTTTCTGAAAGGTCGGTTTCCCATTTTGAGGCTTTCTGGAAATCATACTAGAGTAAGATCACCATTGTCTTGTGATCTTCTAGGTCTCAATGCACGATGAAGTTGACATTTGGATGTTCGCAATTGCTAGCCATGTCTGTGTATGCAATGCCAAAAAAGAATAATATACGTAAGAAAAAATGCTGAAAAACATAGCCAAAAACGTAGGTTGTTTATCAAAATTTTGGTAAACTCAAAGCATTTAACCTTATTATCATCTTACCCTGTGATATGTCGACGAAACAGTAATAACATAAATTTGGTCCAAGTTGGTAAACTCGGACATACTAATATGAATTTTGATATGGTAACCAAATAACCGTGTTTTGTCATGCCACAGAAAATTGCTGCATATGTATACATGATTGCTCATACCATTTTAGCTCAAATTTGTTATGCTAAAATAAAGCTGTATTTGGATCTTGTTTTTGGGGGTGGGGGGTGGGTGGATGGGGACCGTGGGGTAAATAAGGGACGCACACAAATCCAGCAGGCCCACTGCATCCATAGAAAAAGTCTGGGAATGAAAACGTTTTTGGACCTCCATATGATTGTATGCATTTGGATCTTTTTTGCTTCTATTCTTTGCTTTATCCTTACATATTACTGTTAATTAAGTTTCTTCCATTTGGACCTTCGAACCAAATCAAGGGTTACACTTATGAAACATTTTCAAATGAGTGGAGTCCAATCCTCAAAAGTGAGATTACCACACATTTATGATAAATTTCACACGCCATTGCTATTGTGAAACCCAGGTGCATTAGAATTTTTTGGAGATTATGCAAGAAACGACCATGTCTAAATATTTTTGTTATCTCATCCACTGCCTTAAACCTAAAATTGTGAAAGTGATAAGAAAAGCCAGTAGGCCCAAGCTTGGGGCCCACTTCAATTTCTTTGCTCATAGTGAAAATTCGTGACAGCAACCTCCTTTACCCGTGTTGATTTTTCCCTCTTGTTTAAATTGATCAGAGGGTGTGAACTCTAATGATATTGTTCCTCTATACCAATAATTGCAATATGCAATAAGCATCGGAGGTTTCGATAAAGTTATTGCATAATAAGTAATTCTTGTATAAATATTCAATAATTTGAAAAGTGTCAGTCCTAGCTAGCCATATTGTTAAAGCTCTCTGCATTTTTTTTGTGAACAGAAATTGTGATTTTTTGGCTAGCTGTTTAGGAGGCAACAAGCCTGAGGGAAGAACTGCACAACCTGCAAGAAATGCTCTGGTATGTCTTTTTTTCCCCAAGACTACTACTTACAGTCTATTAAAACATTTAAAAGTTGCTTCTTTTAATTTGTTGCAAAATCATGGAGAATAATATGGTTGTTCACTGCTCAGAATTAAGTGACTGGGAAGTATCAAGAATTACTACTAGTTTTTAGAAGCGCATGGAGAATTTGAAATCTAAACCAGTGTTTGCTTGAATCTTGACTACAGTAGTATTTCAATATTTGAGTGGATGTCTGCGTCTGCCAGACATGATCAGGAAAACATCTCCATTATATGAAGGATGAAGGTTATGGTTAAAAGAAATAATCTGATAGAAACAGTTCTCCGCCAATTGCATATTAGACTCTTCAAGAGATCTAGCATAGTAGCATGTCTATACAATCTCCTGTGATTACTATTAATTTCCATTCCTTTATTTGGGATATATGTAGATCCATTGTAATGATCAAATGATTTTCCTCTTAGCTTATAATCATTTACCATGCTTACATCTGTGACATGTGTTACTATGTTATTATTGTTTGTATCAATGATATAAATGTTTTATTGTTGCTATACTTTTTTACTGACCCCTCAAAAAAGAACTTTTAGATCAGCTGCCATATTTTTGGTTAATGCCTTACCATAAACTTGCCACCTTAGTACTTTGAACTCCTTGCTGAGCACTCACCATTGCCTTCGTAATGGGCTTAAAAAATTTGTCTTAGAAAAAGCAATTCTTCACATCGAAATATACAAACAGATACATATGTGAAGATTCTTCCAAAACAAAAGCATTAGCAATGTATTAATTCATATTGGTCATTTTAATTGATCCTAAAAATAACAGCAATTATGTTTTATCATATATGATTGTATAGTGATTTTTTATTTCATGTGTATGTGCATTTCTCATTATACAAGTTGTGCAATCGTAGGTGGTTACTAGGTTTGCCGCTCTTTTTAATTTTTTCTTGTCGTTGTTGTGAACAAATGGACATGTGCTTACTATTTTTACATGATTCTTTTTTGTCATTGAAAAGTAATTTTTCTGTGGGTATACTCATTTTAGAGTTCTGCATTTTTGTTATATGTAATTCCATTGTCCTTCGCAATTCAGTATATATCTTTTACGTGTTCTAGGAGTCTTCTTCAAAATCATGCACTAGGAGTTCCGAGAATGAGATGGAATTCTTTAAAAAAAACTGTTGGAACTAGGGATAGTTGTTTGATCACATGTTCTAGACGTATTGAACTTCCATTACATTTAAACCTTCCAACTTATAAGGACGAAGAAAATACTTCCCTGAATGTTCTCGACTTTGAAGTATATTTTCTTTTATGCTGTGGAATAAAATGTCTACAGTCACGTCAGTATTGTTGACATCAAACTATGGAGTCAATATAATGCTAGTGGGTCCAATATGGAGCTGCCATAGCTAATAGTTAGATCAACAAGGGGGTGTTTCTTTTCTATTTTATTACTTCAATACCCTTTTCCATGTTCCCTCAGATCACGAGGGCAAGTACTTTTGTTGGAATAAGGTTGAATACTCAAATGCCATCTTTTCTTAGATGATCTCTGTTGGTGTTTTCTCTTGTAATATCCCTGTGCATTATAATTTCCTTATTCATGGACAAAGCTTACTCGAAATTTTCTCCACTTTCTTGTAGCATCTGTTTCATATTAGCCTGAAGTTCGATCAACAGTGCCACTTTACTCTATCAAACCTCTTATTTATTTTTTTTCTGATCATGTGAGGGAAACCAAATGAATCATAAGAAGAGAAAGAAACAGAATTTTGCCTTTCGTTCACCATCAATATGTTTTTGCTCTGTTTGGATCAGCCTACTCTGTAATAATGGAAGAATCCTCATTGCTTTTTTATGTTTCTTTTAGCTATTTGTTTGAAATATGTTTAGTATTGGTTCTTATTTAATGAAGCATGCACGTTGCGGTAAAAATGGATGTGCCAGCTGTTAATGGGAAAATTGCTTACCTGGTACCCTTTGATCTAAGGTGTTTTGTTCTGCCATTGTCGATCTTTCCTATCTCCTAACTCACGACTAAATCTTAATAAAATATTTTCAATTGCATTTTTCTTGTGGTTGCAGCAAACTTACAGAAATCTGATCCTTCCGTTGCCTCCTGTACATATTATAGTGGCAGCAAATTTCTTTCATTCTTTTTCATTTGAACTTGTTCTGTCTAACAAACTTTTGTTGAAAATTTTATTCAATTAATTTCTTCTTTGACTTTGCATCTGGTGGGGAATTTTGTTCTTTGAGAATTTTTTTATTTTCGAGAATTTGTCCTCTTTAACATTGCATTTTTTTACCTTTATTCATTAGAAACATTTGCATCTGATAATCCCTTATCATGCATCTTGAGTTGTGAAATCATCATTTTAGACTAAGATGCATACGGACATTACTGTGTTAACATTGAGATGCAAGCTTACACAACTGCTTTTATTCTGACAGTTTTACACAAATAGCTAAATTCTTGCCGATTCATACATCTTATAAATAATTTGTTGAGCATGCTGCTCTTATACATGGAAACATACCGCAGATTGGAGAATTCTGCGGCCTTTAGAGAACATGATCCTGATCTGTGCATTGTCTTTTTAATGTAGTTGAAATCTGCTGCACATTACATTAAGCACTGCATGTTTAAACTGTTATAGGAAGCTATCGTATTATTTTCTGAAAGAAAGTTACCCTAGTTTTGGAGGAGCAATTTGTTGCACAACCATCTTGCTGATGTGGGTGGCTTAGTTCAAGGCGAGTGGGAACATTAATGTCATCTGCAATGCTAAGACCATGTGGATAAATTTGGTTTTTTTCAACACCATTGACTTCCCTTGTTCCATAAGCCTGAGATTCGTTAATGAATGAATAGTTTGTCATAGGTAATTCCATTCATGATGGGTTTTGGTTGTAATTCTTCTTTAGTAGTACACAGATTTGAAGAGTTTTAAATTCTATACCTTCCTACAGAGTTCCATGTTTTCCTGATGAATAAGATTTACCTTCTTGTAGAGTTCCATATTTTCTTGTTGAACAAGGCTCCCCTGCAATGAAACCTATCATAGATCAGGGAACTTCGAATGTATCATTTGATTGAAAATGAAGATGACAAAGTGGTTATCGACCTTCCGATTCAGTTCTTGGATTTCGTTGATTAGAATTTCATCCTGTAAATGGAGAAGATGAAGAATATTAAGGATCAATAAGAAGAAAAGTATTGGATATTCAGTGAGAGAAGTAAAATAACCTTTTTCATTCGGATGCCTTTAAGACTCATTTCTAGTTGGTTCTCTAGATTTTGTAGATCTTTGACACTTAAACCTGAAAGTTCTTCTCCCATCAACTGCCTGAATTGTTGACAAATCTGTTTATTCACTCTTATGGATCCACTTTAGGTATATGCATCTTAAAAATCTAGGTAATGCATAACCCTTATCATCCTCCAAACAAAAAAAAACATAACCCCCTATCTTTTGCTTTATATTTGTTTCATATTCCTTTTGCTGATAATTACTGGGATATTGTCCATCATCAATGCCTATCATTGAATTTCATCAGTAGTAGTAATATGAAAGCTATTCAAGCATGCCATAGAATTAACATTGCCTTTTATTGATCTTATGTAGGGTACAATGAGCATACCTATGATTTTCTTGCAAGTTGTGTAGTTGTTGCCTCAAGCTTACTGCCTCCCTTTGCCAAAACTAAGTGACATGCGGAAAGTTACAAGAATGTAAGTTTGCATTGCAGTTCTATATTTATGCATCCACCTCAAAGTGTAGTATTGGGTTATTCAAGTTTCCACAGGACACTGGGTCTTCAGAGAATGTTGAACAGAAACTTTGCAAACTGCATTACACTTCTTATATGTAAAATTTTTGCTATATCTTTTCTTAAATCTCACATCTCATACTGTTGGCAGTTTCCCGGTTAATGTTTAATATTTTTTAAGAGTTATTTTTTACTAAAAGAACCCTCAGAGTGCAGATGAAAATTAAGTAAATTAAGGTTCAAAGTAGGTTTCATACTTCGAACAAAAGTAGGTTAAATCAAAGATAATGATCCCTATTATATTCTGCATATATCTCAAACAAAAAATTGTAATGAGATGCCTGAAGCTTCTTGCAAAGGTCTAATTTCTGATCAATATAAAAGGGAGCATGGAGCATGCAACTTATCCATATTATTTGCAAACTTGTTTAACGTCATACAACCTAAACTTGATAGGAAATTCATAGATTTTCTTTCCTAAACAAATTTAAATACAAAACAATACTGCATTAATAGTATAATTCGAACAAGGGCACAGGTATATAAGATACGCCTTTGACAACTTAATTGTATGATTAGCTTTATGGTTCCATCATATACATCACTATGGAAAAAAAAAATATACATCACTATTGAAAATTAGTACTCAAAGCAGAAATATAATGCTCGATATTAAGAACATTTAACTTCGTACTAATAAAGCATCTATTTTATTTGAGGAGGAAGAACATGCTAACAAATATTGATGCTCACAGGGTTACCAGGCGAGTTGACTCCTATTCCGGTTGCAAACTCTAAATTCCCAAGAAATTAAGGGTTGATTGAGGATCTTAATAAGCTTGCACATATCTGCTAATATTGCCCTATCTATGGTATGTTTATGTGTCTATAGCTTATGTTTAGGTTCGATTTATTTTGATGAAATTTATAAGAGCACAAAACAAAAGGCCAAACAAAATATGAGTTTATTAGCGACAATTTCTTTCAATGTTTAAAGCACGTTCTAATTTCGTACATATCATCGGCTCAACAAAAAAAAATTTAATTGGTCAAAGTGTTAAAGAGCGATATCAACTATCAACACGATGATAGTTATAAGTTTATATCTAGCAACTCTTTTCATTCTTCAAGAAGTGTTAAAATAATTTCATTATTTTTCAATATTTAGTGATTAAAAGCGATTGGTCAATAGAAAATCATTTTTCTGTTGATCAGAAAATAAGGTTATAGTTGGGAAAGTGAATTACTCTTTCCAGATTGGAAATTTATTTTTCTCTCACTGAGTCATATTTTTTCCTATTTTCAAAATAATTTTATTTATATAGTCATGTCATATACTGAACATATAAAATAAATTATTTTAAATTAATTTTCCTAAAAAGTTATTTTCTTTAGATTTTTTTTTTTCAAACCCTTTTTTCTTCACTAGGAGATGTCTTTTTTTCGGTTGTCACCCCAGTGTCCGAGAAGCGGTGCTGATTCCACAACCCACGCGACACTAACGGTTATGTGCACTGATCACATGTTGTATCTCGGCCCACCACCATGTCGTCCCGCGTCGTGTGTCTGACTATGACAGGTGAGGCTCCCAGCGGGGATTATTCTGCGTTCATATGGACTCGAACTCGAGACCTGCTTAAGTGGGGTTGCTTAAGTGGGGAGGAGCCACTTATCACTCCACCACAACTCCCGTTGGTCTTCACTAGGAGATGCTAAATGTCTTTGACAAAGCATCAAGTTTTCATTAGTTCATTTCAAAGTCGCAAGACCATTGTCCTATTTGGACATCGTTACAATGCAATGTAAAGAAGCAACTTCAATGAAATTTATTACGTTTTTATATGAAAAAATAAAAAAATTCTCCTAACTTATTCTTTTAAGAATTATTTTAGTAATCGCATAGTTAAATTATTCTCAAAACTTGATCAAATTATAAAAGATACCATGAGGGGTTAAGAAGAATTTTAGAAGGATAATTAGGAGGATATAGAAATATTCTTCTTATGTTTAATTATTATATGTTAAAAGAATTAAAAAAATATTCTTAATTATATTTGTCTAAATTAGTCAACTTTTCTCCGCAAAGTTTCGGCCTTTTTATATTAAGTGGTTTTCTCCACAAAGTTCATAAAAATTACAATTAGGCATCGTTTGAGAGTCAAATTCAAAGATTTTATATATCTACATTGATTATTGTTCGAAAATCTATACATAGTTGTGTTTGTTTTGACAGGACACGATCATCAGAAGAAACAACAAAAATATAATGTGGAGGAAGCAATACGGTGGACCCACGCTAAGGATATGGTCGTATTGATCAAGATCAACTGAAACAAGTTTTTTTTAGAAGATTTCAACATGGTCGTACCGGACGATACGGCCGTATCATCCTTCCCGAAGAGATTTCATACTGACCGTATTGGTCGATAAAGATCGTATCAACCTGAATATTCCAATAAGCACATGTACTTGATATGATTGTATTGCTCATGATGCCGCTCGCATTCGATGATCTATAATGGCGTATTTTGATTTTTTTTGGATATTCTGATAATTTTTAAGTGGGTAAAGCCCTAGGGGTTTGGAGATATAAAAGAGATGAAAACATTGTGTCGAGGGGGACTAAAACGGAGAACGACAAGGGATAGATCTAGACATCGCAACACTTTTGTTGATTCGAGGCCTACATTGTAATCTTTGACATCTTGCTACTCCTTAACTTTTAAATATGATCAGTTTGTTTTTCATGATAAAATCGATTATTGTGTTTTTCATGATGAGGGGCTATATCTTTTATGCCTTAGGATTTGATAAAATTTAGGGATTTTGATTTATTGAATTTTTGAAATGTTCATGTGATTCAAGATTTTCTCTTGACTATTCATATTTCTTAGATCCAATCGTGATTCTTTATCCTTTGGATTGATCTAGATAAATAATTGGTGAAAACCATATTGTGATTAGTAGCTTTGCTAAGTGAACTATAAATGTTTGCCCTAGAAATAAGCATCATTTATATGGTTTTGTCATAGGATCTTTATGGAATTAAATTGATAACACATGATACGAGAATGTATGTATGCATGTATGTTGAGTTATCTTGAAAAAGAAATGCATATTAGCTTAAGTAAACGACATAATTAAGATCACATAATAATATGAGTTGTAATAAAACAATCGAATATTCCTAAATAAATTCAACCCTAGGGTATCTTTTCTTGCATTGGAAAAAGCATGTTAGTTGACATTCTATTTAGTCGTAATATTATTAGATTTTAATTCTTGCTTTTTTTAATTACTTTCCTCATCATTAATTTTAATTTAGATAATAGCAATTTCATCCTATATTTAATAGTTGAACTCCCTCCATGTAAATATGATCTTTTTATTACTTAATAGGATTTTGTACACTTACAAAAAAATTTATCAATTATAGAAAATATAAAGAAAAATCCTCCTAAAACTTCCTTCGAGAAATTCACCTCACATTAGTAAAATATATTAAAAAGTAGGAAAAAATATCTCTTGCCTTACAAGTAGTAAGATAAGTTTAAAAGAATATTTAGGAAGGTGTAGGGACACGCATCATAAACTATAAACAAAGCAAAAAAATATGAAGTATCGTCTTGTACTTCTGTCTCTAGTAAAGCAAGTTGGTCCACAATGATATCTAGTTCGAAGTCCAACAAACAGAAAATATGTCGAAAAACCCTTTTTTTAATCTTATTTCATATCTATCAGTTTGTTCGACCAAAAGATTCAACGTTTACTTTTATTTAAAAGAAAGTATCTCGTTAATGGCAAATATTTGTATTTTTGTCAAAAAAAAAATTCTTTTCCATGAGGAGGCATTCCACATTTTACCAACTTGGCATTGCCACGTTCAACATCAAATGAGTAAAGAGAGAACAATTTTACATATAATAGATTTTTTTTATGAAAGGAAAGAACAAGTAGGATTAAATTAAGGATCTTTGAACTTTTGCCGTTCACTGAAATTAAAAATGATATCTTATAGGAGTCAAATCAAAGCTTTAATTAATTAAACAAATTTAAGAGAGCACCTAGATCTAGAGATTGATACATATGGTGAACTCAGCACTACTCACATGGAACAATATCAAAAGAAATTTGACATGAATGAACAACAATATTAACAAAAGAAATAGCAGGGATCATGCAATAAGCAATTATCGGCTAAATGGAAATTCAATTAACATCGATAATTGAATGAATACTTGAGATGGAAGAAGCACGTACCTTAACTTCTGAAGTTGTATCAGTAACGAGTTGTGGCTCTTCCTTCGTCATTTTGTAACGTTCTATCACAGAGTTCATACTGAATGCAAAATTCGGGTAAGAGATTTAGTTGATGCATGCCGTGCACAATTTGATTTATACAACAAAGTTAATGATATAATTGCAAGAATTCCTCCCACACAGGTCAGTGGCACTTGTGAAGAGGAAGAACAGTTAAGAAGAAAAAAACTTTGGAAAATTTTGTTATAAGGACTGGGGAAAAAGAAATATTTTAACTAGTTAGTAAACTTCTTTCCTTGTTGAGAATAAATTAAATGCAGAAAAGAAATGCATTCCATCTGTTATGATAAATACCAATGCATAAGGGAAATAAATTCTTAAGAAAACGAGCTGTTGAAAAGTGATTTGTTTTCATGTGTTGGAATATCATTTTCAAATATGAAGGAATTATCTTATAATTAAAAGTATAGAAGACTTGAGAGGAGAAGATGATTTGCTATTTGAAACAATGAAATTTATTTTTCAAAATTTTAGCCTACTTTTCTTATCAACAAAAAGTATTTTTTCGATCGACTATTATCAAATAACATAATGGGAGAAATCATTTTTACAAAAAAACACTGTCAAAACAAACTGAGACTCTTATTAAATACGGAATACGAAAAAAATTCTGAAAATTCATTAACTTTTTTTCCTGGAACTATTATGGTTTTTTCTTGGTAAAACCATATATTTTGTTTTCTTTTCCCTCAAATTCATCATCTATTCACATGATGCTGTCACATCAATACCGAAATAAAAAGAGGGTAAGTGGGAAATCAAGTTAAATACAGCATAGGTAGGCAAGGAACATAAAGATATTATAATGTTTTATTCCTTTTTTTATTAAATTTCTCAATCTGGCAATGCTACGTAAGTGTTTCCTTGCACATTTAGCCGTCCCATAACAGTGAAACATAAATGATAACACAAAACTCATAAATGATGGAAATGTGATGTCATTTTGTTAGCTAATAATGATAATCTGAAACAAAAGTAAACTTTGAAATCTTCCTACTTAACTATGAAATAAACTGTTAACATAACCGCCAGTTGTACTAATTCCTTCTTTCAGCAACAAGAACTAATCACTTAAGCTAATTGGAGGTTTATCCTCTAATATATGTCTGAAGGTGTATAGTGTAAAACATTGTTGAAAAAGAAAGTCCTGCACCAATATATATTGCAGAAAGAACCACATATGCTCTTGAGATAACCATTAGGTGATAGAGCAACACTCTCGAGTAGGATATATACAGCATGGGTTATCACCGTCTCAAGCTGCAAAAAAAATTAATATACGAGTGTTACAACGCATTTTTTGCGTTGTATTTTACGGTGCATAACTTTGATCATTTATAGCAAGCATAACAAACTATATATTTTCGATTTATGATGTATATATATAAAGTACGCTTATTCTATAGTAAGGAATTCAAGCAAAATGTGTTATACAGTAAGTAGCCTCATGACAATCTTCTGGTACGTACATGAATCTACAATAAGCATTTTGATGAATGCAAAAGCATCTCTCTAAGACTCTAAATAATCTGCTAAGAAACACAAGTTATTCATTACCAGGGCTAAGCCAGGCACATAAAACATGCATACGCTAAACAAATAAAAGGTGAGAACATTTCTTTTTAGTATTCATCATGCATATTTCAAACTCCAACGGAGTTCTTATTAGAAGTTATTTTTCACCTATTAGTATACGGTGGATTAGTATTAGTAAAGATGACGTTATTCCTAATTGCTTAAACTTTTAGAAATGGGTCAATAGCTCATCTAATTAATACAAGTATTTGAAAGACTAGCAGCCCCGTAAATTTGAAGGTTAGAAACTCCTCAATTAAGTGGTGTTTAATTAAGGTCGTTTCTTCAGCCCTCGAAGAACCCGTATGACATGCAAGACAGTGTCCAAAGTCATATATATATCTAACTGACGAATTTATATCAAGTGTTATAAGATCATTCATGTAGTCATATGGTATTGCATCAACTCTCAGTGATGAAACAATAATCTTGTAGATATGCCGAAATGACTTAATTTTTTTTATGAAAGAGTTAACCATTTAATCATGTATATTCTCTTTATAGTAATTCACATACGGATATATCATATAAGTCTATTCATATATATATATGTATAGATACAAAAAACAAAGATGTACCAAAGTTGGATAGTCCATCTTTTTTTTCTCCCCACGAATGAGATTATCGAGGGGTCTATCACATGAATTTCTTATCTTATTTCTGACACACAGAAGTCTTGTTAATTATGAGCGAATCTTGCACCCTAAAAAGCTACTACAAGAACATAAGCTACAATTACAAAATGTCCATTTTAAACATCTCGGAAATTTCAGGTGCAGAGAAATATGCAACTTTCAAGGATCGATCTCATGAGAAAAATCAAAACGGAGACAACATGTCGAAGACGGATACATGGCCGGCAATAAAGAGGGAGAAAGAGATGACCTGCTACTGGTGTAGTCGTAGAGCCGGCCGGTGCTGGAGAAGACGATGATGCCGACCTCGGCATCGCAGAGGATGGCCAGCTCCTTGGCCTTCTTCAGCAGTCCATTCCGCCGCTTTGAGAACGTCACCTGCCTGCTTGTCGAGTTGTCGATCCTTCTTATCACGATCTTCCCCCTCCCCATGATCAGTTTCTGTATACTTCTACCTCCTTTCTGATAATATCTATATGTGCACAACAATCTCTCTCTCTCTCCTGCTTCACCAAATCAACAAGGAAACAGTGCATAGATTCGAATCAGATCTCGGAAAGTAATTAAACAAGTAAAAGGCAGCCTCAGCGACTGCAGATCAATAAATTAAAGGAACGAGGTTTAAACATACAGATGAATTAACCAAAATGATGCAGAAGACAAAGAACAAACTGATAGAAATGGGAATACTGGTGAGATATAGATGACATATGTGAAGGCTGAAGAGGCAAACAAACCCTGAGCTATTTATTTATTGGTGATGGCCACAAATGGGACACAGTGGAGCATGCACCTGATCGCTTTCCTCTTCTTGCGGTTATTATTTGGTGGAGGCTGTTTGCTTCCTCTTCTTCCCCCACCTTAATAAGATCAACCCTATGCCCGTCGATCCAATCCCTGTTCTGCACATACACATCATGTGCAGAAATTTTAGTATAATAAGAAGGGACATGGAGAAAAAAAATTAGTTGATGAGGGGAAAAAGGAAAGAAATATTCTGATTCACGTTCTATTCCGTTGTCGTCAAATAAATAAATATATATCGTTCTCTTTTTTTTGGGAGGTAAATAGTACTTAAAACAAAATCTTATATAGATTTTGTTGTCTTCGTACATCTCGCGCTCTTTCTTTTTTGAGCGCTCCCGCCGCCTGTCTCATGGGTCGCCGACGCGTGTGTGTGACGAGACGATGTACTTCTTTTTTTTCTTATTGGGGATCCCCAATTTTTGGTGACTTCAATTCTTCCTTCATTTGGTCTTCCTCTCAAACATCTCATTAGTTTCAACAGGTCATTTTGTGTTATAATATGATTGAAAAATTAAAATGTGCCGGAGAAGTTTACTTGTTGAATTTTCTCCTTTTGATTAGGTAGAGATTTTTATTTGGGTTTAGATCTTTAGCTATTAAGTACCTGACTGACATTGTTCCAACTAGAGCGAACAAATAAATTATATGATTCTTCTAACTAATTTAATTAAAGTTTAGTTTGATTGAATAAAAAAAATTTAACAATAAAAAAATGAAATGTCCGCCAAAATCTCATGAAACATTTAAGAGTTTTATTTCTACTATAAATTTTGAAATGACGAGCTAAAAAGGAGATTTTGTCATAGACTTTTGTATATCACTTTTTTTTCGATAAGCATATGGCCTCTCTTTATAACTAAGAAAAAAAATGGAATGGCAATTGCCAAGTTCCGGCTTTGAAATTAAAAATTCTTATTTCTAATAAGGTGCTTATTTAAACAATTATTATTTGTTTAATTTAATAAGTATTAAAAATATAAATATAAAGGTTTAAAATTAAGGATAACTGATAAATATCTAATATAACATCATATCAAAACATATTTGAGAGTTCAAATTTTAACGGATCTGGTATTAATATTTTTTTTAACAATTCACGTGATAGGATATGCTACATCACAAATAGCATATTTCTCGATAACTTAATTTTTTAAGATAACTAAAAACACATTTAATATAATAATAAGGAACGTTCACTTTGCCTAATTAACTTGGTTAGCTGCCTTGCTTCTGACTGGATGGATTGTCAAGTTGCGAAAGTGTGGATGAGCTAGCTAGCAATTGCAATACGTGCACCCAATTTCATAAGCTTGCATGTGTATTTTTTTATCTTTGTTTATTGTTTCCTTCTTCATCGCGTGTTAGAATTTGCATGCTTTTACATAGAAATTGCATGCATGGTAATCAATCTTGATGGACAAGTTACTAGAATGGACCACCTTGATCGTAGGAACAGGCCGTCGGATTCCAAACTGTGATTGTAGATTCAATGAGGAAACGTGTGTAGTTTGAATTCCTAACAATCCTAGTACATGAATCTCCACTGTAATGATCGTAATCTACATAAGAATATACAACCATTTTGAGGCTACACAAATTGGTTCATTGAAAATAGAGGACATCCACTGAGATCTATAATGCATTTTTTAATTAGTGGCTATGGAAACCTAGGTATTAATTTAAGTATATAGTAATATTATTTGAATGATGAAATTTTTGAGGACATATAATCGAGAAGGCCAACTAAACTGGATTCGATCCATCTTAAACACATACATTCTTTAAAATACATAGAGATAAGTAGACAATTTTTTTAAGAATTAAAGGCATATACGTTCAGTAAAAAGATGAAAGAAGGAAAGAAATATATATATATATAAGATAATTTATAATATATAAAAAAGAAGTTAAAAATATAACTTCTAAAAAAAGTCAAACAGTATAGAATACATATTGTTGTAAGTCAAAGAATGATATAAAATTAAAGACTGAAATGATAAAAATAAAATAAATCTAATATAATTGAATGTTTATGTCTTGATGCACTCTATTATATTTTTATATTTAGTTATATGGTAAATGCAAGGTCTTAAGGATAGGATAAAGTTATATTTTATATATTCAGCATATGATATTTTATTTTATTTTTACCTTATTGAGTTATGCATATTAAGCATTAGCTCATGAGAGTTCATATTCCCTTGTATTTGGGTAGTGCAAGTAGACATTATTGTAATCCATTTCAACTTGTGTTGGATACAATGATCTTAGTTCTTATTTTTAATTAAAAATTTAACAATTCAAGATTTATAAATTTAGTTTAATTTCTGCATAATTATATATATTTTTGTTGATTAGAAAAGAGTCAAATGTTGAGTTAACAAAATAATATGCAAATAAGAGTGATGTCACTAAGAATGTTGGAATAAGTGTTTGAAATGTGTTTTTGAATGTTCTTTTACATTTACAAGTCTTATCATATGCATCATGAGATTTATGCAAAAATAGTAAAATAAAAGGCCACATGTTTTTTTCTAACATATATGGTATATTTACGAGTTAATTAATATTTTTATCTTAGTTATAAATAAAGTTACAAATAAGTTTTGTATTTTCAAGAATTAATAAAAAATATGATGTCTTCTATCTTTATCTTAGTATGTTGAAACTTGAAAGTTATCGGTCATCTAACCCTGTAGCAATAATGATTCTGCAAATCTTGATACATCGTTCGACTAATTAATTTGATGTTGTGCCAAATCACACATCTTATAAAGAATCTTATAAAGAATATAAATATAAAGATGATAATATTCTTATCAACTTAAATTTAAGATTATTAGTAGCACATTTATTAACATAGTTATTTACCTTGTGAGTTAGATAGATCTAGCTAAGTTGTTAGGAGCCTACATTAGAGGGAACATTAATAATATAAATATAAAAAAATATTATTTTTTATCTATTTAAAATTTTAAAATTATTAATAATACATCTATTTAATATATGAGATTTATTTAAGTAATGAGGAGCTACTTGCCAATTTATTATAGCATTCATTGGTTTGATGCTTTTGTCTTTATTCGTAGTTTTAGATCTATAGAAAAAACTGGAAATACTACTTATATATTACATTGACACTACACTTGCATTTTCTCTAATAAAAAATAAAATAATAAATATTGATAATTTCATTTTATTTTAAATGTATGCAATATAACATAACTTGATATTTTAGATTTGAAAAAAAAATATGAAAATGTATATATATATATATATATATATAATATTTGATTGTTTTTTAAAATATTTATACAATATTGCCATATTGGTATATATATAGTTAATGGAGATAGAAAAATGCACATAACATATACTGTGCACCATTTTTACCATGCACGGAGATGAGAATTAAGGATTAATATTTGAGATATTCACATCTCAATAGTTTATAGTTTAGTCTCTTTGCTCAAAAAGGATGTATAGGTGGCTCCGATACTGTACACGATGCACAATTTATACTAGATTCATGTGTAAAAAATGGTTAATATTAATGTTCGCTATGAAATTTAAATGTTGTTAAGTTTCACGTAAACCTAAACTAAAGAATACAACGCTGCACTTATACAACAGCCTTCGTTTCTGAACCAATGCCAACAGGACATATATTTACATTCTTTTTAAACCAATGCCAAATCCGCAATATATATATATGATTATATTAGGTAGAAGTTTACATATATATGAAATTAGATTTGGGTGGAAGTGGTTCATATTGGGCTTGTTCGATATATTTCCAGTGATATATTTTTATTACTTTTATATTTATAATAGTATCATATAATATTTGTTGTAAAAATTAAGTTGACATATAACATGCTTTATGCTTTTATATCGGTATAATCTTAGGGGTCCTCACAAGACGGGTTTGATCTGATCAATAGGTTAATGATAAATTGGTTGGCGAATCTAATAGAATTTGATCTCCAATAGATTAAGCTCGATCGAGTCGGATTGTCCAATTATTATTTTAATTAATTTTTATAATATTTAGTATTAATTATATTTTTTTAGAAAAATAAGGATTCCACTTTTTCAAACATTTTTTTTAAAAAAATCAATGGTATAAAGTATTTGAATTCAATATATTTTAATCTTAAAGCAATATTAATCTCTTACCTGAACAAAATCGGTTCAATTTTAATAAAAGAATATAAATTTTGGGTCATCGACATGGGTGAAAATAATTTGATTTGAAAAATTAAAATTCGTATTAAATATATTGATGATCAAATTATGATTAGGTCAGTTCGGATTCAATTATTTTCAAATGAGATTTGATTCATGTTATCAATCTGATCGAGGGAACACTTTGATATAATATTAACTAGTAGAATCTCATTTGGCTTATTTGATGATCTTTTCAAATTTAAAAATTAACATATTTTTCGGAAGTTAAATTTTTTTTGTGTTGGGAATGTATTATTATTATTATTATTATTATTATTATTATTATTATTATTATTATTATTATTATTATTATTATTATTATTATTATTATTAATTATTTCTTACACCGCTATTTCCTGCTGTGTGAAATTTTGAATGGGATCCAAGTGATCATGATATCACCTATTGTTTCAAAATACACTTATCCAGCACGGCAAATTGGCAACACAATATCGAATTCAGTGGCATCTTGGTTACTATTCTAAACGTAAATTAATTAAAGCAAGTCAGTGACACTTTGCAGAACATGTTTTTTTTTTTCGGAGCCTTTGCAGAACATGTGAATGTGTTATGTGTATGTCTCTGTCCCAATATGGTAACAAACATGTACGTAAGTATAATATCTGAGTCATCTACTCGTCGGTTTTGGACATGCCGGACATGTATATATGGTCTCCCATGTTCTTCTGATTGCTCAACTACTCGTACCTTGCAACACATAAAATATCATTAAAACGGTCACCTTGCAGTAGTTTTATTCAAACATTAAGATTTCCCTGTAGAAAAAAAAAACATCAAGATTCCGGCAACTTTATGAAATCTCCACACTCCAACATCAAGGCGCATACTTTTTTTGGCTTGCTCTATGTATTCTTACATTTTGTACACATTCTTGATTAGTACCAGATATTTTGAGTTGAACATAACTAAAATAAACAGCCAATGGAATACAAAATTATCATCTTACATATACTATATATGCATAATGGAATGTGTTAATAATCCACATATGGGACATATAAAATATATAGTGTGTGTGTGTGCATCAAAAGTGTGACAAACAACTAGTGATATTAAAATCTCTACTGCATGACTAGTTAAACTAAAAAAAGACAATCTATTTATATAGATGCTCAACGACCAATATTTTACATATTTTTCTCTGAACTTTAGTAAGCAATATGCATACTAATGTAATAACTTATCTCTCTCTCGTGTCTTAGCTAGAAATGGCAGAAACTGGAGTGCTTGCGAATATCTGGGAATTAAGGCCAAAATTAAGTACAAATAACTAGAGCCAAATTGTGTCCTTGATCCTGTCTGTTAAAATTAAACTGGAGCACTTGCTACTGATAATCAATTAATGGCAAGCGGAAAGACCTCAGCAGCGTAGCAGCATGGCCAGCCAATAAATATAAATATATATATATATATATATATATATATAAGACAATTTAGTGGAGGTGTTATCTACTGCTACTTATCTTATTAATAATAGAATATTAAATATACAATAAATTTAATACACTTTTTAAGAAAGGAAAGATTTCATATCCATAATAAATTTAATATTTTACAGTGGACAAAATAAGTACTATGCATCTTCATTATTATCATATTATATGTATATATATATATAGTACCTCATATCTTATAAGGATTCAAAGCAAATTTTAATCATTTGATATATAATTAATAATAAATTTAATTAATCATCGTCTTTTATCGACTTTAAAATTTACTGATTGTGTATTTAATTATTAGAATATCGCTGCAAAGCATGATGTAGTTTGTAAGTGTATTAAATTCTTTAATAATAATAATAATAATAATAATAATAATAATAATAATAATAATAATAATAATCTTGCAAGGGTTTCTCACATCCCGCCTTCTGCGCCATGAGGTAAGTACCTACGTGTCAAAACCCTACTCATCGGCATGCACGTGAAGCCGTGAAGCCTTTTGCTCCGTTCTCCATCGTCAGGAATTGATAGCATCGATGTGTTGCAGAGTAGAAGTACCTATTTTGGTTAAGATATATATATTTTACGTCTCGTCATCATGCCTTGAGAAATTAATCAATTAACTAAGATGAACGATAACCTAATAAGCTAATTAATTAATTAAGCACCACCATTATCAAAGTTTGGTAAGCACTATGGGGTTCATGAGATCGAGAATTAATCAACTAATTAACTAAGTAGTTTTTATATGGATGCCATCTCGTAGTGCATTATTAAGCGCAGGTTTCCATGTCACGAGCTGGGTTGGCATTTGATTGGTCAAGCTAGTAACTCCAACTTTTTTTGGTCCAAATCTAGTATATATTATATCGTTTAATAATAAGCTCCTCTTTTCGATGTCTTTAAAGTTTAAACTTAAAGTTATTAACTTAAATATTTTTTAATTAATTCAACTTTTATTATTATTATTATTATATATATATATATTATATATATATATATATATATATATATTAATAACGAAAAACAAAGTAAGGCAATAATTAAGTAGTTGAGCGAATAAGACTTGGTGTTTTTCACTCTTTTGTGATTTTGTATATAAAAGTTCTCATTATTCAATTGGGAGTGTTAATAAAAATTCTTAATTATCAATATTTTTCATTTTTTAGATTAGACTTCTAAGATCAAGTGTCATATTTTTTCCCATTTTTCAGATTCAGATTAAATTTCTATTAAGAAGCATATATTTGGATTATGTTATTATAATTATTCAGCTTTTTTTTAGTTTTATGAGCTCCCAAAGAATACCAACTTTTTCTACATGCGTGCAGAAAAAAAAGCAAAATTAATCTAACGCATTTGAAAAGAGGAGAGTGAGGCGTATAAGAGTCGCACGAGTGTTAGTTGAGTTGGTATTATTTAATTTCATTTTCTTATTATTTTTACTTTAGTCGTAAAAGTTTATCAACAAAACTTGAATCAATTAATCAATATTCAATTTATTTAAAAACCTTTTATAATGTTATCTTTTTCAACGGACTCGTAACTTATGCTTATGCTTGTAAATCATATGTTTTGAATCGTCAACTTATATAAATTATGATAGGAGTTATAACGGATAAATAATAATAATAATAATAATAATAATAATAATAATAATAATAATAATAATAATAATAATAATAATAATAATAATAATATATTTATCATCATCATCATATCATCTAGTCTAACCAATCAATTTCATTTTAAAATAAAAAAGAAAAAAGTAGCCACAACTGTAGGCCCAAATACCAGAGCCTATTTAGTGGTATGAGCCCAAAGGAGAAGCCCATAAAGCACTCCGGAATCGGGTCTCTTGTTGGGAGAACGCCTCCACCGAGCGGGAAACGAGACCAAAAAAGAGCTCTCGCCGCCATTTCACCAAGCGCCTTCGCGGCGTCCCGTCTTCTCGTCTCTCTCCTCGCGGTCTCAATGGCGAAGCCGAAGAAGCAGATGACCGAGGAGAATCCAAAGCAGACGGATTGCGCCGGCGGCATGTGGCATGTCCGTCCTCCAGAAGCTGTGCCCTCTTGATCGACATGGACAAGCGCAGGAGGGCTCACGGGTAAGTGTTGCGTGCTCCCTTCTTTTCTTCGCTCTTGGAAGAACCTGTAGGTCTCCTTAGGTCCCTTGTTCGCTTAGTGTTTGTGTACCTAGACTTTAGCGCAATCAAAATCGTTGCCTTTACTTGCTTTGAAGCTATTGAGTGTATGAAATTAGGGTTCCTCGAGTCCAGGGATTGGAGATGCAATTGGACGCGCAGCTTTAGCTGAACTGGGTTTTTTACTATTCAAATTCTAGAATGAAGGAAAGAAAAAAATTAACCTTCTTTCACCTTCTAACTAACCAAAAATTATTTAGTTGAACGGAGGATAAATGATTTTACCCTCCCTCTTCTATCCGAACACACCTTAAGTGAACTTCAGAAATCAAGTCTTACCATGTTCTAAACACAATTATTCTGCGAGGCTGGAAAAGATGACTAGGAAAATAAGTTCCATGTTATTAGTAGTAAAAGTGCAAGGATTGTAAACACAATCACAACTAATAACTTGTCTGTTCGAGAGGAAAAACCTCCAAGATAAATAGTCCGAGTGGAGTGAATCAAACTCCAATCACCAAGTTGATAAAACACTTTTAGAATGCTGAAAATAAAGCGAGACTTCATCATGTATTTATACCATGAAGAGTTAGCTACTATAACTATATAATATAACTAACAATGAAGGACATGAATATAACTACTTACTAATCTCCTAATTAGCCCACTATTTTTTAAGTAATACAAATGGTATCTTATCATAATCATAGAAGAATATAATTATTTATTATAGTTGTAGTTTTATTGGAGCTCTTGCGTAATAACATGAATCTTCAAAAGGCTTTTGCTTCTTTGTTATCTATAATATTCTTTTTGTGTAATGGATATTGGAGGTAAAAGTTGTCAGTATCGTAATTCTTCGTAACAACTAGGTACACCAAGCTGAAAATCATTGTGCAAGAGGGATACTATGTGGCTTTACATGCCAAAAACATGACAATTACACAGATAGCTCTAAATGGGGAACGAGCTGAGTTTGGGTACTCTTCATATCATCAAGTTAATTAAAATGACAATAAATTATAGTTTGCTGTCATTTTCCTGAGCAGATACTGAAGTTGGTTGCTCTATATATATGTTTCGTTATATAAAGAAACAATTCCCAAATTATCTATTGCATGTAATAAATGGGTTAAGTCTAATCAGCAACAGATGGAAGGCTAAGGGAGAAACATAGTAGAGAGCTGTTCTGGAGAACAGATTGTTACTGATCACAATGGCCGTTGCTAGGATAATACAACTGACAAATTTTAGTATCTATTAATGACAGCCACATGAATGATTGATTGACTTTTAAGTATAAGCTCACAACCTTATTATGGTTTTGTCGACTGTGATATTAAGATGTTTGCTTAAGTCAATGTTGCTGTCACACTGTGATGTTTGAATGTGGCAGTTTTTTGAATGCCAACTCGCCTGATGCCAGAAACCATGTTTTACTTCAAGGTTCAGTACATCTGAACAATGTATAATTTCTCTGGTTCTAGTTTGAGGTCTTGATCAAAACTTGCACCAGTTCCTTAAAAAGAGTTACATATGAGATGTTCGATTTGGTTTACAATCATAATGCTTCTTATTACTGATTTATTTTCAATGAAAAGCATGGCTAGAAATGAATCTTAAATCTCGGCAAAAAAGAAACAGCTCAAAAGTAATTCTTTTGCCTCTTAAAAAATATTTTTCTTCTGAATTTAAATTTCCTTTCATTGTTTGTGCATTATCATTGCTTGAAGGATAGTTTATTCATCTTCTACTATGGGTCTCAGTGATTCCTTTTTTTTACTAGTATTATGGTAGTTAACCATCTTGTTGCTTATCTACTTATTATTATATTAAATCCTGACATTTTATTTCAGTGCAGGGATGATCTGCAAAAGATTAAATGTCCATCACATAAAATCATGATATTGATAGGCCAAATGACTTTCGTGGTGTTCAACAATACTTTGTTTTTGAGGTAATTCATTTAGGTAGAAGCTTGTTAACATTTCATATGATGCTGTAGATTGGCATATATATTATGCTATTACATTAGACATCTCAAGCTGTGAAACACTTAGTGTCCATTTTATACTTACCTGCAGCCTTCGCTAGTGTCATGTCATAAAGTAATGTTTACCACAACGGAAACAATATATTGGTTGATTCATTGATGCTGATTGCTAACACTGGCTGCTTGTTTCTGGAGGTATTTACTCCATAATATTGGTTTCTTCTCAAAATATGCCGAATGACAAGATGGCTTGCGTCCACATTGACATGGTTCTGTTGTGTTATTTTTAAAAGTTTGCATGATGTTCTACAAAATTCAAATTTCGCTGTGTGCTTCATCAAATTGAGAAATTGGTGAGGAAGCAACAGTTTCAAGATAAACTTGCAGATGTGTTGCTATAGATTCATAACTTTTTTTAATCTTGAGAAATACCTTAATTTCGTGATGTCATCTTATTTTCTCTGTGAAATTTTGCTAAATATATTATTGTCATGCATAAGTGATAGGTTGAGGCTGTTGCGTCTTTAAAATTATGTAGTATGTAATCATTCTTGAAGTTTCATATGAATGCTTTCCAAAAAGATTTTGCATTCAAACAAGTTGGATAAATTCAGGCCCTCGTGGTGTTCAAATTTTAATTAAGTTAGCCCTGTTTAAATTACTTTGGGGTGTTTGTGCCTTTAGGGGCATGTAAGTGTATATGTTTTTATTCTCTGTTGCACTAATACTCTGAAATACTTCTTTTTGGTTTCTTTGTTTTTTTAAATATGGTGCTTAATAGTCACTTCCTGTTTTATCTTACTCAGCTTTATACCTAGCCACAAAAGGATCTTGACAATAAGCTGGGTCCACTCTGGCACAGATTGCATTGAATACATTCATTGCCTCTTGTAAGACTTAATTTCAAAATTTCTTCAGTGTATTTCGGTTACCGAGCGCAGTGGCATCGTATGATCCATGTAGCCGACCCCACCTAGTGGGATAAGGCTTTGTTGTTGTTGTTGTTGTATTTCGGTTATCCAGTTGTCTTCATTCTGATTGAACTATCTAGATCAGATCATGTTTGTAAACTCATCAAACCATTCCAAAACTTCGAGGAAGCATCATGGTTGTTAAGATGACTTTAAGTTCACATGTTTATCCAAGTTTATTAGGAAACCTCAAATTTATCAAGCAATTTTTGCAACAAATATTATCTCTTTGCCCATGTCCCAAGATTTTTTTTTTCAATTTTAAATCTAAATTCCACATTTATCTTTCACAATGGCTTTTCACCTTTTCCCAGGACATGTTTGAGATGCTATTCATTACAATTTGCAATTTACAGAAAATTCTTCACTGTTATCCTTGAGTCAAATACTGAAAGCATGAGCTTTCATTGACACTGCTGAAAGTCATGTTGTATTCTTTTCTAAATTGTCTTTTCTTTAGGGTTAGCAGTTCAAAAAAGTACTGTAGGATTAATTGTGAAGCTTCATTTTATTTTTCCATAATATCAGTTGCTTATTTTTTTCTTAGAATTCAGTCGCTTTTATAAGTTAAACTTGAGATATGCATCATATGAAAATAGTTTGTGCTGCTTGCAACTTTTGTCCTGATAAATGTGAATAAGGAAAGTGTTCTCCACTTGCAGATCACAAACGTTATTTGGTGAACCCAAGTTTCAAATACCAACCACA
Organism: Pontederia paniculata; assembly: GCA_001647135.1. NCBI lineage: Eukaryota > Viridiplantae > Streptophyta > Magnoliopsida > Commelinales > Pontederiaceae > Pontederia > Pontederia paniculata. The sequence continues at coordinate 22,753 of LTAE01001227.1, read as the reverse complement.
GTAGGTACAGAAATGTTCTCCACTTTTTGGTATTGGTCCAGATTTGGATGTTCAAGTTGAACTTGGAGCATTCCAATCAACAGACTAGATCTGCAACTTTAAAGTTAAAGATACGAAGTCCTCAGCATCTCCCTATGGAGATGTCAAATTCCTCATATGCTCCGTTGGTTGCTGAAATTACCAAGGAATTTGATACTGTTTCCACTTCCAGCGAGAGAAAGAATGTTGTAAAAATCAGAGCTAACACAGCCTGCAGCAACTGGTGGGACAGATGGACAGCAAGTACATTACTCTCAGTGTGGACTTAAGATCACTGAATTGAGCCCTCTCTGTCCTATTTCTGTAGATGCTCCTACAAGAGGAGCAAACGTTAAATTCACCACGAGTAATCAAAACATGGAAGATATGAACTCATGTCATGATCAAGAGGTTCAAGAATGACCATGAGAATTGAAAATGCAAAGTTTTTAAACAAGGAGACTGCCAAGGAATTTCAATATTCAGCTGACTTTAAGCAAGGCATTCTTGATGAGGATGAAGCATCTCCCGCAATTAAAATACATGTTGAAAACAATGGTCCTCTCGAGAACGCTAGTTTGATGCTCCTTGTGCTATTAGACATAATGGAGAGAAGGACAAGGTTCACAATTATATTTACAATGATAAGATGAAGAAAGAAAATGGCAATCAAGAAACAGAAACAAGATGGCAAAACAAGGAGGATCCCAAGTATTTGGAGTGCGAACGACTGAAAAAAGAGAAGAAAGTATTGGAAAAAAGCTGACCAGGTAGCAAACAGCAGAAGATTCGTGATTTGAAAATCTCAATGATACCTGAATTATTGAAAGATGCATTGGAGAGTCAAACGTGGAAAATGGCGATACTCAGAATTCAAAATCTAAACGAGTGAGACTTCCCAAGGCAGCTTGGCACCTAAAGTAAAGATCAGACGCAAAAGCCAAGCCCTTGGAAATATATGGATATCTGAATAGATTATGAACTTTTATTGGAGCTATGTCCATAAAGCACAAAGAGATTTGCCATCTAGTTTTTCGCTTCAGTATCTAGAAGTTCAAAATAAGCATGTTTACATGGGAAGGAGATCTACTCTAGTACTGTATCAAGTTATATGGCAGACCATGAAAAGGACGTCAAAGGATTAGATGAAGTCGAATCCGTCATCATTGACGGATTACTAATCTTTGGTCATAGAACAAGGATCATAAGATAGTAATTTGTGAGAGCAAGCAGGCTGGGCTTTGGGTGTTCCCTTGCTAATGCCTTTTGGTTTCATTAGGACCATCAATGATTTTGGTGAAGTCTAGCCTTTGTCGCGCTTGCTCTTACGCAAAAATGTTTTTCTAGCTTGTGAAATTAGTTCTTAGTACCTTTGCATCAAAGTTAAGATTCAAATTCTTTTTTCACTCTTTTGTGATCCATTTTTTGCTTTCTACATATAATGGCATCTTAACGGCCATCTAAAACAGGCTGGAAGTTGTCTTCCTTGATAGTAACCAGACAGCTTTAGAGGATCCTGCCAAAGTGGCTCCCAAAAAGCTAGGAGTTATTGCCTCTCGTATTCTTGTCTGACATAATTCACGAGAAATATGTGTTAGCTCCCCAAATAATCAATCTTGTCATGCAGTTGAAATCGAGTATTCTTGTGTCTTCGTCGTCAGATGTATTTTGCTGCATCGTGGCCATGGTAATTTCTTGCCTTAAGCATCTATTATCTACTTGCACGGTCCCATGTTTCTCACAATTGTGTTGCTTCGCATCTCCTTTTTAATGGCGATCAATGTCTTGTCCTTTACATCTAACAGAGAACTAAAGCTTGTCTCTGTGTAGTATAGCTGGACGTGGATTCTGTGCCCCCCCTGCCATGTGCTTCTGAAGGCGATGCCATGATTCATGTCCCCAGTTGGCTAATTGGATGAGGCAGCGTACGTTTGTTTTTCTAGGTGGGTAACTAGCTTCATCAGCAATGAGTCTATGACAAGAACTCTTGGGTTCAAGTGCTGACTGTTTTTTGGATTTTCTAATTGCTGTTAAAAATCATTGCTGGAAAAAGGCACACGGATCTATCCTATGAATGGGCGCCTGCATATAAAGGCCACTATCTTTTGCCTTGCATCGCCATCCTTTGGCAGATAGCTGCAGTATTATTGCTGTGTACAGCAGGTGCTCTTTCTCTTGGTAGTATTGTGCCGATCTCAGAAGGGAAGTCGAAGTGAAGGACCATATTTTCTTGGAAGTCTGCATTTCGGTCGGCGTGCATGAGTGGGGTTCGAACTTGTCCGCCAAAAACTATGCTCAGTAATATTACTTTTGGGGTCTAAAATGTTCTCCCTCACTAATGTTTTGCAAAATTCTTATTTAGATCAAGTTTCAAGTTTGCCTTTTAATAGACAAATCACACAAATTCTGGAAAATAGAAATTCATACGAAGGGCCTGTTTGAAAATTTTGTAACCTTTTTTTGACGTTTTAAAAATTTATAATAAATTTTACAATAGTTTTTTTTACTTAAATTTTAATTAAGTTGTTAACTCATATTTTGAACTAGAAAAGGAATAGAAGGAAGGAAGGAGAAAGAAAAAATATGAAGGTGTGAATAAATAATTATTTTAATAGTTTTTATTTATTATGGTATATTTTTATTTAATAAAAAATTACATTTATTTATAAAATTAATTGTCAAAACGTAATGGTTAAATACTTCAAAATTAAGTCAAACTTATTTTCAAACTTCTAAAAGTAATTGTGTTATTTTTAAAATTATTTTATTATGTCATGTGAGGCATACACGGTGTATGCTAATTCATTTATTTTTTTAATATCATTTTAAAATTTATTTTGTTGTTGAAAGTCATATGAAGGGTTGCAAATTATTTTTTGCGATTTTTTGCCAAATATAATTCATTAAAAAAATCTAGTACTATTTTAAAGTTAGATGATGTGGCATATGCTTGCCATTATTCAAGTTGAGTAATTTAAAACATATTCGATAATTTGGCATTATTCAAGTTGAGTAATCTAGAAAAATATTCACAAGCGTCAAATGATTTATACATCGAAAATCAAAATTGAGTGAGTCAAGTTTTAAAGTGTCTTGTGATGAATATAGACATTTGTCTGTCTTTCAAACCGAGTCACCAAACTCTAATCCCTAGATTACCTAATCTTTATTTCTTAAATATTTCGATCATCCATCTTTTATGTTACTATTATGTGGCATTATCAGCACATATGTATACTCGATCAGCCATCACATATGTGGCACATCGATATCAATGTTAATTATCATCAATGCAATACAATTAAAATATGAGCTTCTATAACATCAGAGCTGCTTAAATCACTAATGGACATCCCAATAACTCCTACCTCTGCTTCTTCCACCGTGTCAACAGCAGCAAACAACACCCTTCCATCCCTAAACAATGTAAGTCATTTTGTCTTCATCAAACTCACACCGACTAATTATTTCCTTTGGATCACACAGATTCTGTCGTTGATCAACACCTTTGAAGGTTCGTTGCTTTGTCCTTCCCAGTCAGCATCTCCTTTTACAACCAGCTCCTCCTCTACGCAGCTCCAAGAGTGGAAGAAACGTGACCAACTCCTATTAAGCTGGCTTGTGGCATCATTGTTTGAAGATGTTCTTCCTTTAGTAATCGGCATGAAGACCTCTCGCAATGTATGGCTCGCTTTACATCAGGCATATGGAGCTTCATTAGAAACTCGTCTATTGCAGTTGCAAAAGCAACTCCACTAACTCCAGCAAGCAAAGTACATTGACAATGAGACGTCGGTCATCCTCTTGCCACATCTAATTTCAATGTTGTTATCTTCAACAATCTAAACAATGCCTATCAAAATATAGTTGCCTCAGTGTCATCTTTCCCACTCTCGACACCATTTCCAGAGTTCCAGAGCATACTACTCAGCCACGAGATAAGAGTGCAAACACAACGTGCCTTAGACTCCTTCACACCAAGTGCAAACTACACGAGAACACCAATTGAAAACTCAAACAACAATCACAACCGATCAGGATGTGGCCATGGTAGAGAACGTTCAATGCGTCGTCAGGTTCCATGTATTGTATGGGGTATTGGTGGACATTCTCCGTATAACTGCATATATAAACATCCAAATTTCATGGTCACGGTTGCAGCGACTCCCCAAGCCATACAACAATGCAACAACTTCAATCTACATCATTTGTTGCACCTGGACTCAGCTCATACAATGAATGGTACCTTGATACAAGTGCTACCCATCACATTACTCCAGATCTAAAAATCGATGCAAGTTGATGAATCATATAACGACAACGAACATGTGCAAGTAGAAAATAGTATATTAGCTACTTCCTATTTCAAACACTGTTAAAATAATCCCCAAAAACTCCAATCACCCTCTTACATTATCTAACGTTTTGCATGTTCCATAAATTTCTAAACCTTTATTGTCGGTGAGTAGATTTATACAAGATAATCACTGCTATTTCCAATTTTATTTTGACTCTTTTTTTGTGAAGGATCGGCAAACTCATCAACCTCTTCTATAGGGCAGAATTAAAGAAGGTCTTTATCACCTTGACACAACTCCATCTCCAACAATATTGTCAGCTCATCTCACTTCACTCTCCAACGACATTTGGCATGCTCGGTTGGGATATCCTCATAACTGCATTCTACGACCAGGCACTCCCTCAGATTTCCTTAAAAAACAACTCACCTCCCGCCATTTGCCCTGTTTGTGCTCAAGGAAAGGCCAGCCGGATCCATATCCCTCCCACAAATAATTGCAGTGCATGACCACTGCAACTTCTATTTGTCGACGTTTGGGGACCAACTCCATCGTCTTCCTTATATGGAAATCATTATTTTTTTGTCGATGATTACGGTTGATTTTACTTGGTTATTTCCTATTGCTAAGAAGTTCGATGTAAGAACATTATTTTCTTGCTTTCCTGCTTTAAATGAGTTGCAATTTCAAACTAGATTACAAACAATACAAAATGACTATCGTGGAAATTATTAGCCTCACACCATTCTTGTAATATCCTAAATAACGGTCTATTAACCAATTAACATAGTTAAGAATTTAACTCGTGTTAATTACTCTAGTTGAAATTATGTTTGAGTTAATTAAGATATTTTATATGTTTTTGAATTATTATCTTGATTAGGAATTTAAATTGAGTTAATTATTATATTCAGAATTAAGTTTAAGGTTGTTATGATGCCTTATTTTATTAGAGTTATTTTCTTAGTTAAGAATTAAATTGATTAAACATCCTTTAAGTAATCTAATGTAAAAGGATTTACTTATATTGTCAAATTCGTATCTATGATTAATTTAATTAATCATAAATTAAGTAGATTTAAGATAATTAATTCAATTTATCTCAAGCTTTTTCATATAATTAAACAATTAAAATATATGATATCTCCTCATCTAACCGACATGTACATATGAGTTACTTACCACATGAGTTTAGTCAAAGTTGTAGCCAATTAAAAGATTTTATTCACCTCCTTCCTTATCCAAGGACTTAACAAACTTATGCATCACTATAAAACCATGGCCATAGACAAAGACAAGAGTATTAACCTGCTTGCTTTCATTTCAACCGTGAAGAAAGAACTAAGAGAAGAATTATTATTAGATTGAAGTTGAGAGAAGAAAAATTAAATCAAAGGATAATTAATCAAGAGCAACATGTATGTATGGGTGGACCCATTTAAGTTTATTTTTGTAATGATTTAAACTTCTCAATATGAAGTTTAAAGTTAAGAAATTATCTAATTTGGATTTGAAGAAAATTAAACTAAATGATATATGCTTATGAAACTAATATATAGACCATTCTTTTTAGTTGTAATTTAGGAAGCTGAATGTTGACCATATGATTAATAAATCTTATAATGCCTTAAAAAATATGAAACTTCTGGATTGTCCCCTTAGAAGTCTAGTTTCCTCTGAAGAAACAATTTTCACAAAATAAAATGTATTTAGAGAGTTATGCATTAATTAGTGACTATATGCCTAGCTGGCCGAGATGAACAAACAGTCATAATTGAAAATTANTCCTTTTTAATGTTAATTATATGATTCATGATAAATTATAATAAATTGTATTGTTTGTCATATGAATATTTACTTTTAAAATGAATCATTTTGAGATTATGAATTGTTATGAGTTGATAAAGATGTGCTATGCATCATAGTTTTGATTTTCATTTATATTGATCAAATGTTTTAAGAAATGAATATCATGAAAGGTTACATATGTGATTAGTTGTGAATGTTAAAGTTTGATGCATATTTCTATAAATTGTACTTTATGTGTTTTTAATATGGACTTTAAATTTTAAGTGTGTATCATGTGATCTTATGTGTTTCAATGAAACTAATAAGTGAAACATTATTTGGTACAATAACGATAGGATTGAAATTAAGTGCCATACGGAATAATCTTTAGGGGCCACCTCTACAATTCATCTATCGGGATTCCAAAGTAATGAAATTATTATGTGGCTCAAATGAGCAAGCCCTATGGGGCAATGGTCCAAAGAGATACCTATGATGCATCGATATGTGATATGATACCGCAGTGTCAGAAGTGAATATGATAAAAAAAAGATAAAAAATGGAGAGAAAAAGATGTGAATGTGAGATATGATTTTGTATATTTTGGTTATGAAATTTTATGTGTTTTCTAAAAAGGATTGTGAAATATGAATTTATATGTGTATGGATTGATCATGTTTAAGACCCTTATATTCTTTTACGGATATTATGTTATGTGCAATTGTCATTTGAAAATTTTAAATTTCGTTATAAGCATTTAATTTTATTTATTGGCCCTACATACGAGCTTTTGTTTATGGGAGAAATACTCTATTTTTCTCTTATACTTGGATCATGCAGGCTAAAAGATGATGGATGGTGGTTGACGCTCATGACGCTATTTTGCACATGGAATAAATCTTGTATAAATAGAAGATCTTATATATTTTTATGTTGCTTTTGGATATGTACGTCATGTATATGTATATGTTTATGTTGTGATTATTGTATCACACGTGGAAAAAAAATATAAGATGTGACTATGATATATTTTGATTATTGTGTTTGCTTTATCCTTATGATACATATGAAATTTTAGTTTTATAACTGCCAAAAGATATTTGTGTATGAGTTTGTGATTGTTTACGTGTCAACTATGATGATCCGGACTCTCGAGATATGTTATAAATAGCTTCCGCTCACTCGAGTGTTCGGGTTGTTACAATTTTTGCAAGACTAAGGAATACAATATTGTTTGACATGTGCCCATACGCATGAATAGAATAGCAGAATGAGAGAAAATCTGCCACATCGTCGCACCACACTTACACTGCTCATTCATGCATCTCTACCCAAACACTTTTGGCATTTTGCAGCAGAAATAACATTGCATCTTATCAACTAACTACCATCATTAGTTACGAACAACTGCAATCCCTTCTTCCTCCTTCATCAGCATCATCCAGATTATTCGCACTTACGCATTCTTAGCTGCCTTGCTTATCCGTTGACACGCGCATACAACCAGCACAAAAGTTCGATCTTTTGTACCATGTGTGTTCCTTGGATATTCACACAACACTAGTCGGTACCGCTGCCTTGATCCAACTACAGGGCGCATCTACATTGCCCGTCATATTAAATTCGATGAGGGTCAATTTCCCTTCGCGACATCACTCCAAAGCAAATCAACCTCAACATTAGAACCACGTCATGAACCTTGGTCGGCAATACATTTCTCTCCAAACCAAATACCGACCTCGCATCTAACGCCATCCACCACGTCCTCATCTTCTCCCTCCCACTCATCCCCCATGTCATTCCCACCTGATACACTCAAGAGTACACTTGTGTTCAGGAACCACCGACCACATGTTCTGGTAAACTCTCGCACCCTCATCGATCTCAAAGCACTCCTTGTCACCACTCCTATCCCTACAACCTTCTATTATGCCGACAAATATAAACATGTGCGAGAGGCAATGGAAACATAATTTAATGAACTAATTAAAGACATGGAGTCTCGTTCCACGAACTCCATCTCTTTGTAGATGATTGTTCAAGATCAAGTACAAGGCCAACGACAAGCTTGATCATCACAAAGCCCGCCTTATTCGACAACCTCACATGGAAGGCCACTTCCCCAACTTGACATCAATAGTGTCTCCCTCCATGGAGCTCTCACCCAAACTGTTTACATGGAACAATCACTTGATTTCGTCGACCATAATTGCTCAAATCATGTGTGCCTTCTTCATAAGTCCATCTACGACCTCAAGCAATCTCCTCACACTTGGTTTCACACACTAGCTGCAGCTTTAGTCAAATTTGGCTTCATCAAATCTACCGTTGGTACTTCATTGTTCATTTATCACTCGTCAATCGTGATTGTTTATGTATTGGTTTATGTTGACGATCTAATCATTACATGCTCTTCCCCGTCCTTGGTGAATAGTGGCATTCATTATCTAAGCGCTCAATTTGTTGTTCGCGATCTTGGAAAGCTCCATTACTTTCTTGTCATTGAGGTGCTTCCGACTTCCAATGGAATACTCCTGTATCAACTATAGTACATATGAGACATCTTATGACGAACCAACATGCACGACTCCAAACGAACTCAGTCTCCAATGACCATCAACACCAAATTCTCCTCGACTGCGAAGGTTTTTCATGACCTAACTTTGTATCACCAGGCTACAGGCGTGCTACAATACCTCACTCTAACACGACCACACATTGCATATGATGTCAAAACTCTGCTTGCTAGTTTATGCATGCACCAACCACATAATACTGGCAACACGTCAAGCGGATCCTTCGCTACCTTAATGTCACTCAACGATTTGGTCTTCTCTTCACACCATCATAGCCAACTCAGTTGCAAGTCTTCTCAGACGCTGATTGGGTCGGATGCACAATTGATCATAAGTAGCTTTGTGGTTATGCAATTTACCATGGAAATAATCTAATCTCGTGGGCTGCTAAAAAGCAGAAGACAATGTCGCGCTCCTCCATAGAGTTTGAGTACAAAGCACTAGCCGATGCTACCGCCGAACTCATTTGGCTTCGGTCCTTCTCGTTGAGCTTCATCAACCACTTCTCTCTTCTCTTATCCTGTGGTGCGACAATGTCGAAGCTGCATACCTCATCGCCAACCCCATTTTTCATGCCCCATAAAGCATGTCGAAGTAGATTTCCACTTCGTCGGGGATGAGGTACATCGACATCGTCTAAATGTACGTTATATCTCCACGAAGGATCAACTTGCATACAAACTAACAAAGCAGTTCACCGGTGCTCGTTTTTGCTTCGTTCGAGACAAGCTCTGCCTTTGTCATTGACCTGGCTGAGCTTGCGAGGGCATATCATCACATATGTATACTCGGTCAGCCATCACATATATGTCACACCGATATACTCGGTCAGGCATCACTCCAATGTCCTCCTGTCGTATCGCTCATCACCTCCTCCATGTGCTCATCTTCTTGTTTGTGTGTAACCACTTTTGGCAGCTCCTTGCTATAAGTACACAATTGTATCAACGTTAATTACCATCGATGCAATACAATCAGAATATGAGATTCTAGGCATATGTCACATTCATTTTCTTTTAAAAATATATTTTTTGTGCCAAAAGTTTAATTTCAAAATTTATTTTCCATAAATTATTGTTGTAAATAGATTATTATTAATCAAATAATAAATAAAATTATGATGTGATATGGTACCACGTAAATGCTATTAAATCAAGTGGCTAGTGTATTAAAGTTAAAAAAAGCAAAGATTTTGTAAAAGTCGGTGACCTAAAATAAAAGTTAAAAAAAAGTTGTTTTTAGCACATAGAAAATTGGTTTTGATAGGTGACACAAATAGTGACGTGCACTTTAATTTCGATCTTAATTTTAGCGCATAGAAAATTGGTTTTGATATTCATAATCCTCAAAAAAAATAATTTAACTTTTTACATGTTATAAATAATAATTTTTTTTTTAAATTCGATCATATTGTTTTTCTAGGCACTGTATTACCTGACTAATCTAAACATCAAATAAAATAACATTCTTCTAATCAAATTAATAATTTTAAAAATTAAACTCAAAATTCTCGATCATAAAATATATTTTACTAATTAATTATATTAATCAAATTTAATTATCATATCTCATTTATTTAATTACTCGTTGTCAGCGAAACTCCACCGACTGGGCTTTCTCAACAATCTAATATTGACCGAGTTAGATGATAAATGAATTAAACGTGAAACGAAAACCTCATGCAGTTAAAATTGGTCAATTTTTTTAATATAAAGGTCACGAAGATAAAGACAGAGAATATTAAGAGTGTTCAAGGGTCGAATTTGATTAGATTCGAATCAAAATTTCGATCTAATCTGATTGATTTTATTCGGAATGGATTGAATGTATTAATGACAAGTTAGTCATTGAATTTGATCCAACCCGATTTCTATTTGATCGGTTCGGATCATCGATTTATTCGATTAATTTTTGTATATTTTTTTAATTTTTTATAATATTTAATATTAATTATATTTTAAAGAAAAAGAAAAAAACATATTTTTTAAGATTTGTAATGATTTTAAAGTATATAAAATATAAAATTTTAATATATTTTATTTTTAAAATAATATAAATTTTTTATCAAGAATAAATTAGTTTGAATTTAATAAAAAATATATAAAAGTTCGAATCATCGGATTGGGATAGATTGATCAGATTTAAAAAATTGAAACTCGTACTTGATCTGACGATAGAATTATTATTAAATTAATTCGAATTTGACTCGACTAACTATCTAATTCGATTCAATTAAAATTAAATTAATTCAAATTAACGAATTTATCGAATCGATTTGACCCAATTAAATGTTAGAAGGCTATAACATTACACAGAAATTGATGTAAATTGAGAAACTTGTCAAAAGTTGAAAACAGTAGCACCACTACACACAGCAGTTTCCTTTTGACGTCCAAACTCCGAACATATCCCGTGACTCCCACCCAGGTAGTAAACAACAACCAAGAAAACATTCCAATTTCCACCATTACTCGTCTTCCTCCATCTGTCCCTCCCTCTCATCAATCTTTTCCTATATTTTAGCCCTTCCCCAAGTTCAAGATTCCTCACTTTCTAGGCATCCAATGCCGGAGACTCGAATCAAATATTTTTAAAAAATATATAAAAATAAATAAGACAAAAAAATCCAGATCAAGTTTCGAACTCCGTTTTTAATTATAAATTCGAAATATAAATAACTATAATTAAAAAACAATTATCATTTATATTTATAGTTGATACAGATGTAAATAAATTTTAAAAAAATGTACATTACTTAGTTAAAGTTAAAAATTGATATAAATATTCAATTAGAGTAACATATTAATAAATAAATAATTAAATGAATGTAAGTAAAATCTAATATTTTCATTTTTGAATTTATATTATATTTTTCTATGCAAGTGCTTGGTAACTGAATTGCAAGTACTTACCACACTCAATTTTACGTCAACCCAAACACAAACAAAAAGCATTTGAAGCTGTAATTTTCACCAATTATATGTAATCAAACATGTACTTAAGCCTGAACGAAGCCAATATTTCAAAAATTATAGTGACAAGAAAAATAGACAAAAATAAAAAGAGAATTAAAAAAAAAATCTAACATCCTCCTTGCATATAAGTTTTACTTTGTAGTGTCTTTCTTGGAGTTGGTCCATTAGAACTTGAAGTAGTAATAAGAGGCAAAAGAACCGGTTCGACCGGATAGAGTGTTTAAGATTTAAGTAACAGTCGAGTCAAGCCGAGGCCTCGACAGCGCAACCAGTTCGGGTGAACCCGAGTCGAGAACCGGCCCGGTCGAACACCATGAGGAAACCCTGCTGCATCAGGTTCCCGATGACCGCAAACCCGGGACCGGTCCGGCTCACCGGCTGCACCGCCAGGCACCGCACTCCCTCCGCCGCCTCTATAAAGTAGTTTCCCGCCGGCGGCGACATCTCCGACCCGCCGTCAAGGCGGAATGCGAGCCTCGGAAGCACAACTCCTTCGGCGGCCGCCGCGGTCTCGTTCACGCACAGGTCGAACTCCGCTGGCCTTCCTTCCTCCGGGACCCTCGCCGATGCCGGGATCCGCGCGGCCATTGCTCGCACAATCGCGCGGTATGCCGCGGGGGGTACGAATGAGAGCGTCGTGCCGGAGTCGACGACGGTGCCACCGACGCCGGTTACGGGGTTGAGCTCCCAGACGTCTGGGTCGACCGGGAGAGGCGCTCCGTTCACGGCGACGGAGAGAACGCGCACGTAGTAGAAGGTCGGGGAGAGAGGGTTGGAGAGCAGCGGGGTGAAGGTGAGGTTGCCGCCGCGAGGGGCTGCGGCGGCGTGGGCGGCGGCGCCGATGAGGAGGAAGCTGGTGGGAGGCGGGGCGAGGGTGTAGTCGACGAGGCAGTAGGAGAATGCGTCGCCGAAGCGGCGGGCGGCGTGGGAGGGGAAGGAGATGGGACCGCGGCCGAGGCCGAGGACGCCAGTGAGGGCGGCACCGGAGGCGGGGCTGGGGGTAACGTTGAAGGCGCAGCCGAAGGGGACNATAATAATAATAATAATAATAATAATAATAATAATAATAATAATAATAATAATAATAATAATAATAATAATAATAATACGTATTTCTATCACATTTAAAAAAATACGTATTTTTATCGCTTTTTCTTTACACTTTTCTTTGTAAAAATATATGGCGATAGCATTTGTACATGTGTGGGATACTAAGATTACAGACACATGGTTGCATACTTCCAAATCTTAATATTTAATCTCGTTCAAATTTGAGAAAATAACATTTTTAAGGTTTAATTTTATGGTATCATTTTTTACTGAAGATTAATTCGTTATTTTTAGATTCTACTAATTATAATTTTAGAGTAAGCTCTTCTTGCTATTTATTTTTATCAGATACAATTTACAACAAGCTTAGAATCTATACTAAACAAAAAACTAAAATGAAGTCAAAGAATTTTGGAAAAGAATCTTAGTTCTTACTGACAAATGATACTTTATTTTCCATTTCATAATCTGATTATACTTTAATATTAGCTCGTGATAAAAAAAAATGAACACTTTATTGTAGAAAAAGAATTGAGATAACAGAGAATTTGCAAGTATTTGATAAGTAAAAATCATTCAGATATAGTAAGTTACTATCTCAAATATTGTAGTAATATAATTGTTATATCGATTGTTCAATAGTCAAGAAATGTCTATTGGTGAGAAATTATCATGGAAACCGCCAGGAAAATATGCACCAGTGATCGTGAACAAAAATTATTCATAATTTGAGTCAGCGGCGGAACCAAAATATATTAGCATACTTAATCATAAAAAAATATCATATAATTATAATTAATTATGTATATAAATAAGCATATGCAATGCTAATGTTTAAGTTTAAAATCGGCAAAAACTTATGTAACTATATATTATTTAAAAGATATCATATAAGTGAATAAATTATTTGTATTAAATTGCTAATATTATAAACCAATTGTAAATCATAACAAAAGTAATATAGTATTGTCATATAATATTTAGAAATAAAAGAAACTGGGATGTATATGATTTAATTTATAAATTTAATTATTAATTCAAAAAACAAATTGAATATTTTTTCTAGACCGAAAGAAAATTTGTAAATAATTTATGGAAAAAGTCAATTTATAATTTATGAAAATTGAAGTAAAAATGTCATATGATTACATTCACAATTATATTCTTTTATTAAGAATTTCATCAATATTATAAATGATTTTTTGTGAAATAATAAGACAAAATAAGATAGATTTCATTGAATTAGAAATATTGCATGAAAATATTAAAATGAACTAAAATTATCATTAGTTTGAAAGTAAAAGAACAAAAAATTTAATCATATTCCCATAGTCAAAATTTTATTTTTTTATTTAGAATGTTAGGTTATCATCATCAATATTATAAATGATTTTTTGTAAAACAATAAAAAATAACAGGTTTCATTGAATTAGACTTATTGCATGTAAAAATATTATAATGAACTAAAACATTATTATTTTGAAAGAGAAAATAATGAACTAAATCACCTAAGAAAATAAAAAAAATAATATACAGAAATATGGGAATGGCCGGCTTTGAAATCGCGACCATGACAATAAAAACAATTTGAAAACTTAAAATGTATATAAACCCTACAAAACATCCACTGAAGGAATTTCTTACTGGAGAAAGTTTTTTCCTGCTCTAACATTTCTCCTCCTATCATCTATATAAATCAATTATTTATTTTCAACTTAATGGATAATATAAATATATATATTATAAAATCCGATAATCATAAGATATTAAAATCTCATTATCGCAAATGATTATAAAGTTGTATATTACCTTTAACTATATATATTTTACATATATAATTTATATTGACTTTTTAAGAATAAATTTTTAGGCTCCACAAGTTAATTTGAAAATTCGAATATGAGCCATCATGGAAAGAAAATTACTCCTTAAAGTAAAACGTGATATGAACTCACCAAATCTTATTACTGTAAGTTGATTTGTGAACTTGTACTACAATTTTCTTATCGATAATTTAATTTGTTTTGCATTATGATTTACCATCATTTGTGGCCCTGAGAGGAATTTTTGGCTGTTGGTGATCCATCTTTCCTGCCATGGACATTTCCCAATTATATTCTTCTCTACAGAGAACGCCATGAGCACAACACATGATGTTGTGCCCGATCAAATACTGACAGTGTCTTCTCCTCTAGGATTTCTTTTGCTAGCTTTCAATGAGTGTCCCACTTATTTGTATTAACTAACATATAGTAAATTGCACATATAACGTTTTGAATATGGCATGTATGTCATATTTTTTTTACACATCCAACAAGTAATTCATGCATATAACATGCTTGCCGTCATAGAGAATGTTGGGTGCGCAATTTTTTTTTATTCTCAAATTTAAACTTCAGAGTACGAGATCCTAACTAGGCCTGATTAGTAAGATTATATTATAAAATCGATGGGAGTTAGTAGCTTTAAATTTAATCTCTAAAATTACTCATTTAATTAAAAAAATATTTATTTTATTTTTATTTTAATTCTAATTTAGTGAGATGCTAGTAATCTTGTATATCGAAGACTCTAAACGAATATAAAAAATATTATGAAGTCCTAATTTTTTAAAAAATAATTCATTATACAATTTATTGTTGACTAAAAATAAATGTTATTGTCATTGCGCATACTTTTTTTCCTCTAAATGGGTTTATTTTACAAAGCAAAGGTGCAACATTATGGCAAAAAAAAATTAAAAAAAATGCATGTGAACCATTTAATGTGAGTGTGAAATATATTCTTGATTCATAATAATGGCTATCATTAACTACGTGTAACATCCGATAATTTTATCTAAGGTAATCATGATTGAACGATGCATTACGAATGCGCATCAGATGATAATAACAAAGTGTTGGAAGAGAAATATTTTTGTGAATAGTGAAGATTGTTTTTTTTTCTTGTCTCATTTTCAAAAGAAAAATAATGTAAAATATGGTAACAAGAACAAAATTATTCTTTTAATAATCAATAATAAGAATTATTTGCATTTTAACGAGAATAAAATAATAAACCTAATTTCTCTCCTATTAAAATTTTATGGAGCTCAAACTCATATTAACTTTATTATTTTTTAATATCAAGCTCAACTTGTGTTAAATTAGATGAGTGTTATTAATAATTCTAAAAGCTTATGTTTGAATTAAAGATTTTTTGGCACTAACTTTGATACCATATTGAATTAAATGTGTATTATCAACAATTCTAAAAATTTAATTAAATAATAAGAACAATATATTTATATTTATATTTTTAATATCTTGTTTCTCAAACCAACTTCCGTTGTAACAAATCGTCCTTAACTATACTGCAAAATTTAATGGCATGTTCTCTCTTGTGCACATCATTATCTCTTCACAAGAGTGCACAATACATTCTTATTTAACAAAAAGGATAGAATTGGTTTATCGCTCACCAACCAGTCCAAAATCATGTCATGGTGTCGCCCCTCCACTAACCAGCTCTCAATTTTGTAAAAACAAATTAACTAATTAATTAATAATTTGATCCTGATCATTGGATATTCCTTAATCATGAGAAAATCATTATTCGACTTATGTGGCAAACTCATATATTTGACATTAATCCAACAGTGAAAGAATAGTGAAAAAGTATAATGCACTGCAATGCATCATTAAAAAATTTCGAACTTCCCAAGCATGAATAGACATAGGCATGTCAAATTCTCTAACACTGTCAAATTCTAACACAGAATGAACTATGTCAAATTCTCAACGCAGAATGAAAAGGCAAAAATATAGCTTTCTATATATATGCTGTACATAAGTTGGCAGTACTTAGCAAAGATATTATAAGAACATGTCTTCCTCATCTTTACACCATCTAAATCCCACTTTTATTAATACCAAGTGTAGAGCTTGCAAGTTGCAAACTTGTGTTGTGCTACTGATCACTGAACAGAGACAAAAGGCAATATACACATCATTGAGGTAAACTATAAAGGTTGCAAAAGTTTCAACGAAGTTTATTCTGAGCTACTGCCTTGCACAGTTCATCCTCGTAGAAGAGAACTCTTGTAGAAGCAACTGGCTTGAAAACTGGCCTGGGCAGACCTGGCGGCGTCAAGTGCCTCTGCGGTATTGTAGACTCCTGAAAAAGGACGGCGGCAATCTGTTTCATGTCTATCAGGCGATAACGAGGAGGGCGAGGCCTGTGTCTTGGAGCTTTCGGAGTAGTGCATGGACTGTGTCCCCAGATACCTTTTATATCTCCTTTGCTGCAAAAAGATGACATTCAGGCAAAGTACTGGAAGATATGATTGGGCAACAGAGTTATAAGTCACGTTTATATTAAGGTAATACCTCAAACAAGTCCAATGCTCAGTTGGAACAGGAGTTTTGGTTCTAAGCATTTCTTGTCTGGACCTATCTGGAGTAATGTAATTGAAATGTAGTTGCCTAGCCAGAAGGACCTTTATTGGATGCAGATGGTTAGTTTTGGAATCTAGTTTACATGGTGCAAATATACAAATCCAATCTAGTATTAACATCAATAGCAGCTACATGCAAAATCAGATGGAGTATTGAAGAAAAAGGGAAGAATGCTCACAGCAGTTCGAATTCGCTGGGAAACATGAAAAACAACTTTCAGATGATCATGATGCAAATGGCATAGTATTTTCACCTGAAACCAAAAAAAAACCACCGTGTGAAAATCAGTATGACATTTTAAAATCTAAATTTTGATACAGCAGAGAAGTAGGAATATGCACCAGAAGGTCCATAGTATAATATGCCTAGTTAAGTTAAAAACAAAAAGTAGGAGGCATATTTATTCTATGTACCAGAAGGTCCACAGGTAGAGATTCAAGCCTTGATTGACTATCGTAATCGATGATTTGGGAATATTTGGGTGTTACAGGTTGTTTCTGCTGCTTTGCCGCATCTAGCATGGGTTGAATACTGATCCTAATGGGAGATGTAACAGGGGAATTACTGAGAGCAACAGCATCATCACCATCCAGTAGCTCTAATTTTGCCTTCTCAGTGTCCAAGACTACTCTTTTCTTGCCTATGTCAGTGCAAGATTTGCTACTAGCCCTGGTATAACGAATCTGAGCAAGTGCACCAGGTTTCAAGTACTTATTCCTCGAGTTTTTTACTCGTTTTTTTTGTTTAAACGCCATGGATTCTGGACTCATGGAGAATATTATCCGAAGAAATCAAAACATGCACCAGTGCTCTATCTTGTCCTCCATATCACTGAGTTACAATTGATGGATGTATAGAAAGAAGAAAGAAAAGGTAATATTTGTTAGACTCATCAATATTTCCAGAAAAAAATGATGCCATAATGCTTCAGCAATCAATGAAACAAGCACAGAAGTTGTAAGAAGATAATTCATAGAAAAAAACTAAATAAAATAGTGAGCATAAACATCCATACTACTGAGCACAAAATCCTGGATTTTAATAAAAATAAAAGTGAAGATAATTGAAAATTCGGAAGAGGATGTGAAGGCAAGGCAACTGGAATTTCGAAAGTCATTTGTGAAAAAAGAATTAAAGAAGCACCCATCACGCTATGTAGGGAGTTTACAAATACAAGAGAAATCCAACAAAGAACAATTTTATGGATGGCAAGTTGCAAATGTATAACAGGAAACAACCAACAAGAAACAGCCAAAGGATTCAGAACTATTTGCACTAAGAAAAACTAAAAAACAACACACCTCGGCAGATAAAGAAATGCAATTTTTCAGCACTGTTAGTCAACCTCATAGATCATTAACCATGATTTAGCTGCTCAGCTCCTTGTAAGGGCAAGATTCAAAAATGCTGAGAGGAAGAAAGAGAAAGCTAATGGCTGGCAGTGAATAAACATAGAGAAGTAATTCTCTGGGACAATGGTGAATTTGTTACTCTAGATTGGACACTTCTGAAAGGTATAAGTGTGGCGGCGTGCACCTTTTACACGGAACGCTGGTAGAGGCATTTGAATTGCTGATCTACTTCCTTCCCTTCTTCAGGCACATTACATAAATTTTAGCTGTAATTACTCGGCTATCATATGTTATCTTCTGCATTCTAGACACAAGTATGTTGTTTTATCTTATGTCATTTCATTGATTTTATTGACGACCTATGCATGAGTGCTTTTACTTACACCTAGGATGAAAAGTACATTTGCCTTCTTGTCTTCCCCTGTGTTAGATGTTCCTATATATAGGATAGGAAATCGGAATGGTATCTTATCACAAACCTCTCTTTATCAATTATCTTATTCTAAATGCTGGAGGGTTGCATTGACTCAAAACATACTAGGTGTCAAAGCTTAGTGATATCCCTCTAAGGTATTTTATTAGACAGGCACCATAGAAATATAGTGCCTAAAGTTAGGGTTTCAAAACTAGAAGGTACCATTTTACAATCTCAAACTACTCCTTTCTGCATTTCTTTCTATTGAATGTGGATCTTCTCGTACCGTTTTGCTGATGAGATTTCATTGTCATGTTTTTTTTCGTCAACATAATCTACATGCTTTACTTTTCCAGTAGCACCTCCTTCGATAT
This sequence comes from Pontederia paniculata, assembly GCA_001647135.1. Classification (NCBI taxonomy): domain Eukaryota; kingdom Viridiplantae; phylum Streptophyta; class Magnoliopsida; order Commelinales; family Pontederiaceae; genus Pontederia; species Pontederia paniculata. The sequence continues at coordinate 3,471 of LTAE01001227.1, read as the reverse complement.
AGTCTTAGATCCTCTAGTCTGCTTACACATATTGTTTAATTTTTCCCTTGTTATTGGAGGATTCTTATCCTCATAATCTACCTGGATTTAGGTCGAGAAAAATAACAGAATCATATATGTCAAAGCAAAAAGGGAATGTATCTTTGAAACAAAGAACCAATGTGCATGATGGTACATCCTTCTCTGTTCTCCTATACTCAACTTCAACCTTATGATCAATGCATATAATGTGCTTATCATTACCTTTTCTTTACAAAATTAAAAATTATTTGTAAACAGTCTACACTAGAATATATCAAGTTCGTCTATAAGCATACCCGACCTGCAGAACAATCAAATGTGAAAGGCATACCTGCCAAAGGTGAACTACAAAATAAAAATCTATCATATGTCAGCGACAAATTATCGGTGCGAAGTAGAACTAGAACAAATTGTGACCATGCTGTTCACATTAATAACATTATACCTGATCAAACGGTATATGAAACGAGTAAATGAACCACAGAACTATGCATCTTTTCACCAATCAGCAGAACATTCCAATCTTTGATTATCCACAGAGAAAAAAAACGCATAAAAGATTTTGCCTCACCAAAACCCAATAAACCCCAACTTTGCCGCATATTCGCCAGAAAACCAAATATGTCAGTCAAAATCCCATTTTTAGCCCCAAAAACATCGATTGAACTAGTAAACGGGTAACGAAACTAACAAATCCAAGGAAATCAAGGGAAAATATAAAGAAAATCCAGAAAAAAATACTAAAAAATGCGACTTTTATCATAGATTTGTAGAGGGGCAGCGAGATCATTACCTGTGCAGAGCTGGTAGAGAGGTCGACGGCTAAGGCGTATTATGGAGAGAGAGAGAGAGAGAGAAGAGAGAAGAGAGAAGAGAGAGAGAGAGAGAGAGAAACCGGATTTGAGGGAGGGATTTGGGGAACAGCGATTCGCGATTGATTTGGCGCGCTTTTTTGGCGCTTAGAACTTTTTTTTTTGGAGAGAGGAAAAAAAAGTTTTCGAGTTCTCCACCACGGTAAAAGACGAACGGATGTGTCACACATCGGCGCGTAAAAATGTACGCTTACGCGAACTTTGCGTGGGTCGTTTATGCCAACAATGGTGATGTGGGGCCCATCTGGGATTTTGGTTCTTCCAATTTTAGTGGTTGGAGGTCCGCGTTAGTGAGATAAACGTACACTTCATGGTGCTTCGAGCAACAGGCATTTTGCTTTTGTTTGGAGTGAAACCGCCGTTTTAATTAATCCTCGCGAGGGAGGTAACTAATTACGCTTCAAATTAATTGAATATTTATGATATTAATATGAATTTATTATGCAGGTGTAACTGACGATGTAAGGAGAAAAATATAATTACACGCTCATAATAATAATGTTTGGTATTCTATAAAGACCCTTGGAAAAATCTTATTATTTATTTAGTGATAATTACGATGATGAGAGAGAGAAAATATAGTAAACGAGGACTACGTGAGAGATACTTTTTCAATGGAATAGGTATAATTCAAGTCACAAATGTGTTATTATCTAATGAATTTAATATTGCTAGGTATATTGTGCGCCTACTATGAAATCTTCATAGGTCATATAATATTAGTTAAGTGTTGATAATACCTTGAATTTTAACTCAGTGGAAACTCATATGACCTCCTGCATATCACAGTCGTCGAATATTTGGGGCGGCGAAGTCGCCCGTCTCATACGGGGTCTCGCTGCCCGGTCAGCGAGCCTGAGGGGGGGTCTAGGGGGGATCCAGGGGGATCCCCTGCGGGGGCTCGGGGGCGGAGCCCTCGAAACCTAAACAATCTTAGGACTTATGTTTTCTATTTTGTATTGGGAGTTCATATATACTCCCTAGGGTTTGGATTATTTTGTATCTTATAATATTTACTGTTTTATCACATCAAAAAAAGAACTCCAGTCGCTGCCCGAGGACGTATCCCAATTAAGGGTGAACCTCGTAAATCTGTGTATCTTCTGTGTGTGTGATTCTCTCTCTTGCCAATTTTCATAACATTACGGTTGAATTTTACTGTTTTGATTTATGAGAAAAAACTACTACATCTATAGAGCTGTTAATATTCAATCGTAACTAATACATCTAATGACCCATAAAGAGTGGGCGCACGGTACACCCTAATAGATAGGGTGTATCAATATTAAATCATTATCTAGTTTTAATAGAAAGTAGTAGGAAAAATAAAATTAAGTTTCCTAAATTATATCCTTAAATTGAATATTTCATTAACTCCTATATATTTTTATGAGACATTATAAGTCTTTTTCGGCGTTAACATCTATTTAAGCTTTTGGCAAATGATGGTTATTTCTTTTTTACCTATCTGATTTTGTATATATTTATTAATAATATAAAATAGACATTGCCGATTTTAATTTTTATGATAATTGGTGGTATCTAATTGAATAGGGTTCAATGGAGGTGCTACCTACTTAAGTAGGTAACATTGTACTACCTATTTTATCAACCGTAATATATTAAATATATAATAGATCTAACAACTTATAACAAACTATTTAAGAAAGAGAAATTTTTATATCCATTATATATTTAATATCCTATGGTTTGTAGGTAATACCTCCATTTTTTTCAATTGAATATGATATTCCAATCTAGGACTATATATTAAAAATTAAAATTTATCTGGTGTGAATCATGATTCACATGATAGTTTGAACTAGATCATAGTTTAAAGACACGTAAAAAATAGCGTATTACAATTTTAAATATAAACAAAAAAATTCTATCTGTTAAACTTTTACTATGATTTGGTAACATGTATAATTTAATAATATTCTGATTATTATTGCCCAAAGAAAGTTTTAATGCCCTATCAAATGATTTATAGTGAGCCACATGCCCTTGTAGGATCTGGAATGACATCAAGAGGGGAGTTGAATTGGTATATTAATTTTTTTTACAATCTTTATTTAAATTTCTTAGGTTTGTGTTAGCGGAAGCAAACATATACGAATATGAATAAACAGAGAAGAGAGTAAAGAGAACAAACACAAAGTTTGTTATCGAGGTTCGGCTGAACTCCTGGCCTACGTCCCCGCTCCGATCTTCTCCACGAGATCTTCGGAGTTTACTATGTCATTCTTCAAGGGCGAAGGCTCCCTTACAACTCTCCTTTCTTTATACTGAGGACAAGGAGAACAACTTTTTACATGTAATCACTCAAGCTCTCTTGGACTCTTCTCACAAGGAGAACTAAGGCTCTCGTTCTAGCACTCTCAGTGATTTACACAGTTTGCCAAAGTTATCCTCCCAAGACTTTTGAGATTACATTTATACTCTGCACTACGACCTAATTCCTCTCACAGGAAACTAGTCGTTAATGCAAGTACAATACCTTCACCTACTCCTCCGGTCACCCGCTGCTCCAGCTTCGGTCGACCGCTCCTTCGGTGAAGTCCCCACTTGAACTGCT